>VZTY01033772.1:61982-79021 GCA_013400935.1 Turnix velox
GCCAAGTAGAGGGGTAAAATCACCTCTCTTGACCTGCTGGTCACACTCCTCTTGATGCAACCCAGGATTTGGTTGGCCTTCTTGGCTGCGAGTGCACACTGTTGGCTCATGTTGAGTTTGTCATCAACTGACACACCTAAGTCTTTCTCTACGGAGCTGCACTCAAGCCACTCTCCACCCAGCATGTATCTGTGCTTGGGATTGCTTTCACCCAGGTGCAGGACCTTGCACTTGGTCTTGTTGAACTTCATGAGGTTGGCTTGGGCCCACGTCTCAAGCCTGTCAAGGTCCCTCTGGATGGCATCCCTTCCTTCAGGTGTATCAACTGCACCACACAGCTTGGTGTCATCTTCTAACTCACTGAGGGTGCACTCAATCCCACTGTCCATATCTCCTATGAAGATGTTAAATAGCACTGGTCCCAGTACTGATCCTTGGGGAACACCACTCCTCATTGGTTTCCACTTGGACTCTTTACTCTCTTGGAAACATGACTTCACAATTTCACTATAGCATCATCCACTATCCATTTGCCCTTCTTGGCGCATTCAATGCCTATGTAATAAGTTATCCTTCAAGTCCTCTAGCAATCTCTTGGATGCCTGTCATTCTGAAACATGACATTTCCAGATGAGAATGGGGGGCTGTGACACAGAGACTTCCTCCAGTTGTTTGGGGAAATCTTCTACCTCCTTGCCCTGGCTGGTGATCTGTAGCATGCTACCAGACTGTAGTGATTAGCAACTTCTCCCCCAGTCCTGACTCACAATTTCTTACTTCTTACCTGAGCCCCATGCATCTGAGCTCCTCCTTCGCAGGGAGGCCAGCTCTGTTTCTCCTCTCTCTGTCTCTCCTGAAGGGCTCATCTCAATCCATTGCAGCATTCCAGTTTTGTAAGCTGGTCCATGACATGGTGCTTGAATGGAAAATATCTTTTTGCATGCACTCTCATTGAACACATAAGTCTGTTCTCTTTGTTAAACTCTGATCAGTCAAAATGTCATATGGAAAAAGTCAGGTTAGGTCCTAAGTAGTTCTATGCTTCAGTTATCAAATTGAACAAGTTCATCTCTACTTGCTGCTTGATAACATAGGAAACCCACTGTGCAAGTGCTTGCATCCTGCTCTCATGTGGCTCCTTTTCACTCTTTAAGAGCTTTCTTTAATATTTTGATAACTTAGTACTTTTGTGCTTTGTTTTCTGATGATGTTTTGTATAGTTTTGTATAAATGGATTACTCAGTGGCAGGCTACTCTAATTGCTGCATTATTTTAAAAGTAATATTGATATCCAGGATACAATTCTTAGTTTGATAACCTATACTGGTGACTACAGATTTCTGCATCTGTTTGTTTTCTGCAACACTGCAAGGAAGAAGCAGCACAGAGTATTGCAGATGTTTAAGGTATTTGTGTTGTCCAAAGCATTGCAGATATTTAAGTTAAATAGTTGTCTTCAAAGGGATGTGCACAAGATGTTCCATTGGGTTGCAGATAAAATTAGAATTTTATTAATGCATCATATGTATACTAAATATGCATAATCTAAAAATTTTTACTAAAAGGGATGCATCATTAAAAAAAGTTAGAAAATCACTGATCTGAATTATGTCAGCGAACCACATCCACCAAACCTGCCCTTTATAAGAAAAGGATTTTGCAGCATTCACAGAATAAGCACTGTGTTGTGCACCAAGAAGTACCTCAAATCTCACATGCAAATATTGATCATTTTATATCAAGCATTGGTTGTCCATCGTTAAGCACATCAAGTTGGAGGTCTTTCTCTGCCTCCTGAACCTTTTTTCTGAATCTTCTGCTGCCAATCCATGGAGATCAGCTATGGGCAGGAATATGAATATACAATATGAGTTGGGGATGTATTGTTTGTACCCCAGTTTGTCTTTTACTTGTGTAAAGTATGCAATTCATAGAATGTAGTATGAGTAGAGATAGATGAAAAATTTAATAAAAAATACTATTTTCTAAATTATTCATCAGAAGCTGTTGCCTGGCGTAATTTGAATTTTAGGTAATTTCATGAAGAACATTATCAGCCCTGTGTCCTGAATTGGATCTGTGTATTGTTTGTTTAGTGAAATCTGTACTGCTGGTAAATGAGTTTTATAGCATTTTTATAATGAGTATAAATAAGAAATAGACTCATTTAAAATCCTGTAAACAACTTTTTTTATGATCTTCAAGACCTTTTCTAGTATTGATCTGTCTAATCTGTGTAACGCCCTTGAGATCTCTCCTTAGTTTTCCCTGTAGCTTTATACTTTCCATTCTTTCATGTTCTCTGCTTCTGTCTTGACTGAGTTCTTTGAAAAAGGAGTGTATCATGCTTAAATATGTACATGTATAAAACAGAAATGGAAAGGCCTTATCAAAGGTATACATAAGTATGCACTCATTATTGGTAAATTTCTTGATGTCTTAAGTCAGTTTTCTTTCAATTTCCCTTTTTTTTTTTTTTTTGGTGACATGCTTTCATTTAATCTGGGTTGAAAAACTACATGTGTAAATACACAAATCTGAAGGAGTTCCCCCATTTTTCATTTTCTTACACCCACTGAGATGATTTCTGGTCTTAGTTACATCCCCAAAGATTTGGAATAGCTGTATGTTTACTGGTAAAATGTGCTTAAGAAACACTAACATTTGAAATGTAGAAAGTTTTAATGGTTTTAATTCTTGGTGTTTCACAGTCACAAGTACAAACTCCAGTGACTTTTATGTGCTCTTACTGTAAACTAGAGTTATGGGAACATGGACCACTCTTGAAGGTCTCTTTCTGAAGAGTAAGCAAATTATACTAAAGCATCTGTATTTGTGTTTTTTTAAATTATATTTTTCCCCTTTTTTTTTTCTGTTTGAGACGGGAAGACAAACTATTTGCTTTGTTCAATCATGTATCTTCCTCACAGCAGTTTTCCTAAGGAAAATGCAGTTGTGGCAATGTACATCCACTTCTGATAATCTCAATTTTCTAGATATTTTTGCTACATTTAAATAGGAATTGGATATGGTCATTCAAACTGCAAGGAGTTTCTGCCCAACCAGTTACTATATTTAATTTGACAATTAAAAATTGTCTCCATTTTCCATGACGGATTCCTTTGTATTTTGGCACATCTCCTTGACAAAGCTCAAACTGTACTTGTGGTGTGGTATGACCACACATCTGGATATAGAGAGCTTGAGCTGTGACCAGTTCTCAGTCCTGGAAAATTAACAAGTATGTTTTAATTTTTCAGAAAGGAGCCATGCTAAGAGGTCCGAATAAGGCAGAGAAGCTGTGACACGGATGCAGGTGAGTTTGCAGTGCCAGTTTGTTCAACACAGTAAAATAATGGTTTGTGTAATCCAGTTGGTGGTGAACAAGTGCTTTGTGTGTGTAGCTGCAAAGACCCCACCAGGCAACCCTGCTCTACTTATGGGCAAAGTTTGCCATGTCTTAATACAGTTCTTTCTGTCTGATGTAATTGCAAACTAATCCTTTTTGACCAGGATTGGGACATACCTGATATCAAAGATAACTCCTTTAGAGCACAGCAGTTGTTCAGATTTCTGTGTGACATTAAAATATTCTTGTAATAAGAAGCAGGTTCCTTCATTAGTAGCAAGTTGCTTTTCTGTCTTTTCAGAGTGGGATTTTTTTGAGCTAATTAGGATATGTACTTACCATAGAGGTGTCATATGTTGTGAGGATACCACTGGTAATGGTGTATGAATGTCTTTATTTAAGGTAAAAACAACTCACAAACAACTCAGCTTTAACTCTCTCCTCACAGGAGTTTTCACAACAATATTGGTTTTGTTTTCTCTGATGCTAGGAAGAGGTCGAGGATAATTAATTTGTTTCCTCAGAAAATAACTGCTAATCTCCATTTCCTATATTCCTACATTTTCACGTGCTAGTCTGTGGGAACCCTGAGAGTGCCATATTATTGAGTCAAAATCAGTCTATAATAAGTTTCCTCAGAGAATGAAATTGTGAATGTGAATTGGTAGAACCAGAAAAGAAATTTACCCTTTTAAGCCGCTTAGGTCCTTCACATAAAAGGGCCCCAGTAATTCTTATGCCTTTAGCTAAGAGTGGATCAATGAAATAGAAAGGAGAAAGCTTTACATTGGCTGCCATATGGAGAATCATGCAATACTAACAACGCTGTAATGAATGAGTTTCCAGGGTGTTGAGTGTATTGAAGCCAAAGATGCTCCTTGGTAACAGGAATAAGACAGAATCCTGCTGACTTAAGTAGCCTACAGATCATGCAAAGCAGATTTGTTGGTTGTTGCAAATCTGCTTCTTGCTTAAGTTTTCAAAAATACTTAAATGGGGGATAGCAATTATGCAAACTTCTCACTGAGAATGAAGGATACCATTTGTGGGATAAGCTATTGATAGTCCCTGATTCTAAAAGTTATTTATATAATTATATTCTTTGATAGCATTTCTTCAGTTGCGTGTTATGTGTTATTTACAGTTTTATTTGGATCTCGGAGACAGATATGAGTAAATAATAATCCATGTAATTTGTAGACCTAAGAACTAGTTACACAAAGTAAACTCTATCACAGAATCACAGAATGACCCGGGTTGGAAGGGACCTCAAGGATCATGTAGTTCCAACCCCCCTGCCTAGCAGGGCCACCAAACAAACACATTTACTAGATCAGGTTGCCCAGGGCCCTGTCTAACCTGGCCCTGAACACCTCCAAGGATGGGGCATCCACAACCTCCCTTGGCAGCCTGTTCCAGGACCTAACCACTCTCCTAGTAAAGAACTTCCCCCTAACATCCAACCTAAATCTTCCCTCCTTCAACTTGGATCCATTTCCCTTAGTCCTGCTATTGTCAGCCCTTTCAACTCTAAATACAATTTAACCTCAAAGCAGAAGTTTAAAAGCAATTTTTATGTGCTCTCAAAAGAAACTAAATCAACACAAAAAATCTTCAGATTTGACATGGGTATACATTTTGGTAGAAACAACATGCATTTGAAGAGAAGAAACATGATAGGAGACTATTTTCTTTTCTGATACAGCCTTACTGTTGTTTATATCTTTGCAGCAAGGAGAGACTGCTTCAGCGCATGAAATTTAAAGGCAGTTTATTTGATCATTGGTTCAGTACTCAGGTGTTTCAAAGTTATTTCTGTAAGTAGATATTTGCCGGCAAAAGTGGATAAAAAATTATCATGACACACATAAAATCTCTCAGCAAATCTAGAAGGTTTTTTATGTTGAATGCTCTTCTGGGACATCAAGGAACCAACTGTATATTCTGTATTTCCTTCAAAAAGCACTAATGGTATGGAAGGTAAAACTGAAAGCACACATGCAACTTTTTAACTAAAATGCTAAAACACTCTGAGATCTTGCTTATAATTCTGGATTTTTAAAATGTTCTGTAGTGTGTGGACGATGCAATTATGGAACTTTGATGTGTTGCAGTATATGCATGTGTGTGAAAGGCATGGTAGCATTAATTTCAGTTTTCAGGTGACTTAATAGGTACTTTTCTGGAACCACATAGTTACTTATTAGTGTAGTTTATTTAACTGATAACACCAAATTTATAGGAAACACTAGATTTGCAAGCACTCGGAAAGCTCAAATGTCTCTATTGTGTCTCCTAGTATTTCTGCTGTGACTCAGGCTAACACTACTGTCTCATTAAAACACTGCTTCTCCAGAGAAACTAGCAGTCTAGTTTGTGTCCTTTCCAAGATATCCTTTAAAGAAGATGTCAAAGGTTCTGTAAGCCACACCTTTAACATGAGCCTTGTATGTCCTTCAAGGTATGATGCCTAGAGATCCAGAATTCCTGAAAGTGTTTGAAAATCTTGACCTGTGTGACTTTTAAGAGGCATGTAACAACTCAGGAAAACCAAGATGAGTATTAGTCTCATTTCCACAGCTGCTTGTTTCACATAGTGGCCAGTTTGGTCTTCTGCAAATGGATTCTTTGCATACCAGTCCATGGCATCTTCTTGTAGAGACACAGAAGATGTTAACTGAAGTTATGAATTTAGAAACATTTATGACAGTCTGTCATTTTCAAGCCTATCTCATCAGACTTTTAAAATAAATGTCTGTCTGCTTGTTTTGACAAATCTCTGCAACTTAATCTACTTTAAAAGTCCTGTAAGTGTAAAGAAATGCAGGTACTTTTCATTAAGATGTCAGTTTGTAATTAGTGTTCATTTTCTGTAGTAATATACTTTTGGAAATATCATACAACCACTGCTAAGAGTACATTTTGAAAGATAACGAATATTCCAAATTAACAAATCTGAGAAAGCATTTCCTACACTGCTCTCCAAAACCACCACAAGCCTTCCTCCACAAGCCACCACAAGAGAAACCTTCCTATTACCTGTCTTTCCATTTCTCAGCACTGAGAGATCTGTTTGTCAGTGTATACCTGATACCTTTCATTTATCTGATGGCATCAGTTCCTAACTTCTGCTTTTTCCTTTGGTAGTCCTTGAGCAAAGAAAATAATAAAGAAAATTTTTATATAAAAGAATAAAGATAGTGTTTACCTGGGACAAATATAATACAATGATGACACAGAAAGGAAAGCAGATGCAATAGGGAGAACTGTCTATCCAGGTTCACCTGCTACATAGTCCTGCCTGTGGGTAATGCTGTATGCTCACTTTCTTCTAAATGTGAAATAATAATGAAGCAATAACAACATTAGTCTCTAACATCAATACATAGAAGGTATAGCTATTTTCCTGCTGATTATCTCATAATATTTGCTATCTCTTTTAGAAATTCCCCCCTGCTAGAAAGAAGGTACATTTCTCTCCTCAGATAAAACTGAGCCTAACAGACAGGTTGAAGTAGCAATTACACTTCTTGAAAGGAAGTCAATCCATAACTAAAGGTTTAGGTACCTAACTTTAGTTGAACACAACGATCTAAGAGACCGGGACAAGGACACTTACTGTGACAATGTCTGACAACCATTACTGCACACAAGGGCGTATTTTAATATTGAAAACATTTCTTTTTTCTCCCCACTGCTACAAAGGCAACACAGCAATAAGCGTAGTGTTTTGAAGAGAATTATTACTTAATTTCATAAAATATGAAGTAAGAATAACCATCAAGTCTGATTCACCAGCAAAAAAAGGATGTTATGGCTAAAGTATAATGAATAATCTAAAATTATATTTGTATAATCTTTTTTTTAATTGATGGTTTAAACTTTTTTTTCACTTTCCTATTCCACAGAAAGCAATAAAACCAGCTAATTGCTAATTTAAGTCAATACCCTCTTAATAAGGTATGCAGGTGCAACTGCTAGTGCTGAGACTCTACTTGTCAGCTACCTCTTAGCCAAACTGGGAATTAGATAACTGTGTAACAAATTTATGCAAAAAAATGTGCCTTGGCTTCCCTTTATAATGACAAAGTCATGTTTTCATCTTTGTGGTTTCTTTCATTTGTAAGAGGAAAAGAGGCTTGGTTTTATTGCAGTAGTCCCAGACACATTTGGCTATAACAGGCGTTACCAGTACAATACAGCAAACTCTGTGTGTCACAGAATCACAGAATATCAGGGATTGGAAAGAACCTCAAGAGATTATCTAGTCCATTCCCCCTGCCAGAGCACGAACATCTAGACCAGGTCACACAGGAGTGCATCCAGGTGGGTTTTGAATGTCTTCCATGAAGGAATCTCCACAACCTCACTGAGCAGCCTGTTCCAGTATTCTGTCACCCTCAGTGGGAGAAAGTTGTATATTTATGTGGAACCTCCTATGTTGCACATAATTGCACCCATTTGCTCCCATTGCCCCTTGTCTTTTCACTGGGTGTCACTGAGAGGAGCCTGACTCCATCCTCCTGACACTTGCCCTTTAGTTACAGAGGTTAATGAGGTCATTGCTCAGTCTCCTCTTCTTCAAGCTAAGGAGATCTAGCTCCATCAGCCTTTCACTGTAAGGCCTTAATCATCTTCGTGGCTACACATTGGACTGTCTCGAGCAGTTCCCTGTCCTTCCTGAACTAACGTGACCAAAGCTGGACACAATACTCCACATGTGGTCTCACCAGGTGAGGAGAGGTGGATGAGAACCTCTTGACCTACTGACTATGCCCCTTCTAATATAGCGCAGGATGCCATTGGCCTTTGCAGCCACAAGGGCACGTTGCTGGCTCCTGGTCATCCTGCTGTCCACCAGGACCCACAGGCCCTTTTCGGCTACATTGCTCTTTAATAGGTCATTCCCCAATTTTTACATGGGGTTGTTCTTGCACAGATGAAAGACCCTACACTTGTCCTTATTATAATTCATTAAATTTCTCTCTGCTCAACTCTGCAGGGCTCACTGGATGGCAGCACAGTCTTCCGGTGTGTCGGCCACTACTTCCAGCTTTGTGTCATCAGCAAACTTGCTGACAGTGCACACAGTCCTGCATCCAAGTAATTGATGAATATATTGAATAGTACTGGTTGCAGTACTGATCCTTGAGAGACTCCAGTAGATGTGAGTCTCCAGCTAGACTCTGTCCCACTGAACACAACTCTGGCTTCTTTCCTTCAGCCATTTCACAGTCCACCTCACTACCCAGCTGTGAGGATGCTGTGGGAAACAGTATCAGATGCTTTATTGAAATTAAGATAGACCACATCCACATTGAAATCAAGGTAAAACATCTACCCACCTGCTTATGTCATCACTAAAGAGGAAGTATCAGTACAATATAGCAAACTCTGTGTAAGGGGAGGTTTTCTTTGACAGAGATGTATGTATTGTACCTGATTTGCAGACTTGGCATCAATACTGGCATCTTGTTATTTGCCTTGATTTGCTTTGCAATCTTGACCTTTGCCCTTTGAAAGAAAGAATGATTTGAGATCTAATGTGTTTTCCTAATGTCAGTGGAAAAGTGTAATCTTTCATAAAAATAGTTAGGAGTGGAAAGGCTGACATGTGGGATGGGGTTACCATGAGGAATGGAGATGGGACAGGGAACCCAGGCACCTCTGTGCAATGCCCTGAGGTATTGCAGTGTGTGCGGGCAGAGTATGAATATGCCGGTTAATCCACTAATTAAAAATCCTTGCTTACCTAAGCATTAGCTAACATGTCACATCTGCCACTTTGTGTTTCTTCCACAGGACTACTCATCAGCTACAAACTGGAATGATGCTCTGAGATCCAGGGTTTAGTCTGGGGATCCACTTCACTTGAGGTACAAAATGCATGGCCCAGTTAGTTGACCTATTATACTCATCAGTATTGGAGCTGTAATGAAGAAAGTGGAATTGAAGCCAAACATTGATAGAACAAAAGCTGGTGAGTGGTAAGGAAATTGGCTGAGCCATTCAAGGAACCAAGAGAAACATAGATGTGATTGTCATCAGTCTCAAGATAACAACCCCAAAGTCACTTAAATGATGTAACTGAGAATAAAAATATAAAAGATGACAACTGATGGAGGAGTGCAGATGGGGCTGGTGCATTATCACATATTGAACTTGGCTCTTTTTGTAACTGGTGTTCAGACTATCACTGACTGTACTGAAACAAAACACAATACTGAACACTGCACACTTGCAATTAGAACAACAGAAGAGCACCGAAGACTGATAACTGCAGCATTTACTGAGCCTAATCAGAACCCTGTGTAAACCTGTGGGTAGAAGACAACAGCTTTTTTTCAGGAAGGCTGATTTGTTGGCTAAGACATTGAACTTAAATACTCTCTTTAAAGTAAGGTACCAAGGATTCAAGTATGCCAGAGCATAAAAGATGACATTAAAACTTCTTGGGCACCAAGGCACCTGAACTAGGAAAAGATTACAATCTGTGTTTTGCCATTTTCTGCTTCAGTTTGCTAAACCCTGAGTAAAATAATGATTATTAAAGCAAAGAGTATGTTTACCCTTTACACTTGATGCCATCTCTTGCAGAACATTTTGAAGATCACTACTCTAGGTATAGCAAGCATTAGGGTCATTGCTAATAAAATTATACAGGAATATGAGGTGATAACACTAGTAATGAAAGGAAAATACAAAACTTATACAAATTTTACCTACAGATTTTCTTAGAGTAACTGTCACTTGTAGTCTCAGCCTTTCAGAGCAATTCCCATAGGCAACAGCAATTTTTGGTCACAATATTTCACCTTGCCTTTCCAACACACCCTTAAAAATTTTTATGGCTGAGTACTGGGCAACAGTAACGTTCCTTTGCACAGCAAAGCTAACTCAAATAGCATTGGATGGATTATATTGGATGGATTATAGTTTCTTCTACTATAAATTCAGGTTCTGGGACTATGCCCTTCAGTAGAAAGATAAGAGACAGTGGCTAGATCTTTCGTCCTGTGCTGCTACTCATTGCTCCAGCCAGGGCACATGCTGGTGATTGCCCATGGCTGGTGAGGCTGTGGGTGAGTCACTTCAAAGCACTGAATTACCTGCTGGAGATTTGATTTATGCTGCTAGCAAGATTTTACTGTAGGAGCAATGAGAAAGGTGCTACCTGAGCAGCTTTTTCTGTGTTCCGCAACACAGTGGGGAAATCCTTGTGGTGTTTGCTTAACCAGCTTAGCTGGCTTTATTTCATTTTAGGCTTTAGTGGTGTCTCAAAGGTGCTTAGCTCTGTTGACTGAGCTAAGCTGAGTAGAAAACAAATTCTTTCTTACTCTTTAACTCTGTTATATTGTAGGATGTAGGAAATAAGGATGAGGTAAGTTGTGAAAGATTTCAAATATACCAGTGTCGGAGTACCTGAGAATGCCCCAAATTACTTTGGATGTCGGTTTGGGAATATACTAGAAGCTTTTAGTTGATACCAAGTATGGAAATTTTCTAGGATTTACTAGGATGCCTGTCCTCTGTCTTTACTCCAAATAGGATCATGAAAAGGCATTGGCAAAGTAAAGTATGTCTCTCTTGTCTGTCTAATCATGTTGGCTATGGCCTGCCCAGTATTCCTGCCGCACTTGCACATGCTGTTCAGAGTGTTACCTCCTCATCTACTTTGCTTGCTTCTCACAGTAGTTCAATCCTCCACAAGAGAGGAGTGCAATGCATTTGTCCATGTGGCACAGAAATCACAACAAACCTACCATGTAACTCACATATTAAATGTACTCGTTGCTCATATGAATAGCAGGACATTCTTCTCGTGCTTCAGAGCATCTCTGCAGCCATTAGCAGAAATACTGTAAAATTTAAAACCAGCTGCACCAAATGACAATGAAAATGTTGTAGCTTATGACTTAGAAACTCAATGTGGAACACCCACTGCTTAACTAATTTATTTTACCATTCCCTTTGTAAAGAGGGAGCCAGTCCACATTGAAACTCAATAGCAATTTTCAGTTTTCTTTAATTGCCTTAGTGCTGCTATTAAGTACACAAGAATTAGTGAGTGCTTCTGGCCTGACACCAGGCTGAGCAGATGAATATGAATGCACTGTGTCCCCTTCTAGGTTGTGGCTATTCTGTAGCAGCACTGGTTCATGCTCTAGGAAAAAAAGCAAAGAGTTGACTTGTCTGCACACTGCTGCCTTTTCTCATGTCCAGATTTGGCATGAGGTTGGTGGTCATCTTTCTACACATCTGTCTCCCATCTCCCTTTGTGCAAGGGCTCTGCTTGCTCCAGCTGTAAAATTAGTCACGCTAGTAAATGCTTGTGCCAAGCCACTAGCATAGTGAATTTGGGAAGGTTTCAGTAATGAACTGTGGTTTTTGTTGAGGGAAATGAACGAACTGCTATCTGGGTAGACGAGTAATTTAATGAAGTATAAGAAGGGCAAGTGCAGATTCTTGCATCTGTGCAAGAACAATCCCATGTATCAGTGTAAGTTGGTGACTGAGCTGTTAGAGAGTAGTGTTGGGGAAAAGGACCTGTGGGTCCTGGTGGAAAGCCCCATGACCATGAGCCAGCAGTGTGCCCTTGTGGTCAAGAAGGCCAATGGCATCCTGTATGTTAGAAGGGGTGTAGTCAGTAGGTTGAGAGAGGTTCTTCTCCCCCTCTACTCTGCCCAGCAAAGACCACATGTGGAGTATTGTGTCCAGTTCTCGTCTCCTCAGTTCAGGAAGGACAGGGAATGCTGGAGAGAGTCTAAGGGAAGATCAAGGGATTGGAGCATCTTCCTTATGAGGAAGCTGAGGGAGCTTGGAGAAGAGGAGACTGAGGCGTGACCTCATTAATGTCTATAAATAAGTAAAAGCTGAGTGTCAGGAGGATGGAGTCAGGCACTTCTGAGTGACATGCAGTGGTAGGACAAGAGGGAATGGATGCAAACTGGAACACGGGAGGTTCCACATAAATATGATATAAAACTTTTTCCTGGTGAAGGTGACAGAACACTGGAACAGGCTGCTCGGTGAGGTTGTGGAGTCTCCTTCTCTGGAGACATTCAAAACCCACCTGGATGCATTCCAGTGTGATCAGTTCTAGGTGTTCCTGCCATGACAGGGAGAATGGACTAGAAGATCTCTTGAGGTCCTTCCAATTCCTGATACTCTTGTGATTTTGTGATCAGTCAGCAGGCTGTGCCTCTCTTTACTCCCCACTGGGACACTTCCAGATGAGATTCAGAATTTTTCCCTGGAAAACTTAGAAACCTTTATGGAACTGCTTTTTACTTAACACCTGTTATAGCCAGGCTGCATTATTTACAAACATGTCATTTGCACATGCTTTTATAGGCAATATATTTGTCATGGTCAAACCCAATGAATCTATATTTCTGGTGCCTAAATAAACTGCTTTTCTCTCCATTCCCCCAGACAGTATGACACAAATCAAAGTGTGTTAATGGTGTCATGATCCCCAGAGTTGTAATGTGCTGTAAGTCTTCACCAAAGAAGTAATAAAAGTAATAAAGTAATAAAAGCAGTACTATATATTGAAAATTATTAATTTTAAAATAAAGGTCGTCTTTGGTGATGCAGGTGGAAATCAACACATTAAAATCCACAATTTGAGATATTCCAAAATTTTATCTGGCTTAGTAATTTGCATCGCATATCAGACACACAGTGACTCACAGTAATTGCAGACATGTAATGAGAAACAGAATACTTGCAAATACACTGTACATCAAAGATAAGACTTTGCAGCTAGATTGTTCTTATCATTTTACTCTGTTGTGACTCAGCAAAAATCACATTTTAATAATATGGTTGTTTATAGAAATATTATTTCTTCCAGCAGTCCCTTTCAGTTGACAGGACTCCTTCAAATGTCAGGACCTTTTTGCCATCCTTGTATTACTGTGCAATAGGTCAGATTCTCCTCTGCTCCACCTACGTGCTCCAATATCCTGTTAGTGTGGTCTAATTTAATACTGGTATGACCAGAAAAAAGCAAAGAGAGAAGCATTTTTACAACTCCACATTGTTGCAATAAAAAGGGGGTTGGAAAAGGCACTACAAGTCCAGTTGTGTTCAGTGTTATTGAACTATCAGGATTCAAATGCACTGAGTACTGCACTGCCCTTTCAGCTTAGTTGGGCTCCATGGACTCACACAGCCAGACGTAGAGAGTTTGGCAGCATCCAGTGAGACACTTATACTAGCCTGATGAGTAGTGCAGTTTATTAAACGAACTGCAATGCATATTTTTTTGATTTTCCCAGTGGTAAATATAAAGCCTATAAAAGCACTTGCAAATAACAAGTTTACACATAATACACCTTGGCTTTAGCATGGATTAAATAAAAAGCATTTCCATAAAGATTTCTATGTTTTCCATGGAAAAATTCCAAATCTCATACAAAGGTGTCCCCAAGGGGAGTGAAGGGAGGCTCGTCCTGTTGACTGATACCAGGAGCCAGAGGCAGTTTACTATTTTATCTTTCCTGACTGTGGACCATCTTAATCATAGAATCAGAATGGTTTGGGTTGGAAGGGACCTTAAAGATCATCTAGTTCCAGCTCCCCGCCATAGGCAGGGACACCTTCCACTAGATCAGGTTGCTTAGTGCCTTGTCCAGTCTACCCTTAAACACCTACAGAGAAGGGGCATCCACAAACTCTCTGGGCAACTTGTTCCAGTGTCTCACCACCCTTACAGTAAAGAATCAGTTTCTTTTGGTTCAGGAACTCCTGTCTTTCACAGTAGTGAAAAGGTTACATGAACACTTTTCATGCTTTTCCAGTTTTAAATACGTTTTCTATTCTTCCACAAGCAAAGCTGACCATAGTTTGAAAATCTATGAGAGAGAAACATGAATACTGGGAAATCTAGTATTTAAAAGGTGGAGTTACTGGAGCAACCTTAGTTGAGGTCCCTTGAGGTTATGCATTATGCTATTACCTTTAATACTGCATAATTTCTTTTCCAGCCAAAATTTGTCTACTATTATGCAAACATTTATGAACATTTCAGTGCTTTATTTTGCATTGTGAACTTTTGTCTTGCATGAAGATTTTCTTTTGTGGTAGAGGAATCTGGAAAGATAAGGATGTAATTTCCTGGGATTTTAGAAAGTAAGTCACCTGTTAAGTTGAAAATGTCATCTCATTGAGTTCTACTCACCACCTTTTATGTGAATCCTTAGCTAACACTTTTCTCATATGTTGGAAATGATGGTGTGACTTGTAACAGTAGAAGCCCAAAGGATTTAAGACTCTTAATAGCAAAACCAGAGCAAACCTAGAGATGTGTAAAAAAACTTGGGCTACTGTTCTTTCTTCCTGAATAATATAAAATGGTCTCCCTTTTTCATTTCCTTTTCCAGTCGGGATGGCTTGATTTAAATGTGAAGATGCTCCAAGAAGAGTCAAAATTCCATGCCCATAATACTGGCTTAGTTTCAACTAGCTCTGCCAGTTAACACAGCCCTTGTTTTTACAGCAGCTACTCACAAGCTTTTCAGTTGCCTTCAGCCTTTTCTCCTTTCCTCAGTCATCTTTGAGGGATGCTGTCTTGAGCCTCTTTTATGAGGAACTGAGCACTCATATTTTTGCAAGAGAATGCTGAACTTCTCAGAAGACTCAGATCATGTAGTAAATGACAAAGTATTTTTTAAATGAAAAAAGTGTGCTGGAGGAGAAAAGAAATTAGTATTTAAACAAAGCCCTCCACACAGCTTAAGACACTGGTCTTAAAGAATGGCAGGCTTTGAAAAGACTCAGAGGAACAATAAGAACCTATTTTTAAAATAAAAATCTCATGGAAGAAGATCTTGAGGTGGAGAGGATAGAATACAGATTTCAGTTCCTCTAACTGTAATTAAAACCACAGGTTCTGTTGCTATCCTATTAAAATTCAGGAATCCTTATGGAAATCATTATTTGACCTCTTGGTGTACCACTGAAAGAGAGAAGAAAGCACCAGTGTCACAGGTTGCTCCTTGTGGGCAAACTCCTTTACCTACCTTGAGCTCTAATGATTTCACTAATTGTTATGGTAGTACCTTGACCAGAGAAAGCCAGCCAGACTATGATGTGGCACAAGGAGGACTCTGCTCTGCCTGATGCCTTCAGCGTGTCACTATGGTATATCTGATTGGGGCATCATTACACTAAGCACATACAGCATGCAACAGGGGTATGTTGGCTTTCCCACTTGAATACAGAGGTGAGGAGAGCTGGCTTTGCTCTTGAAACTCATGCTCCACTGTGGCAGAGTCCTACATCCTCATTAGCCTGTCCATGGTTCCCATCATAGGCACATGTTACTTCAGCCACTTGCAGCACAGAGGCCTCATAGTGTTCAAGGGGAGATGATGTCAAACTATGAGTGCCTGTGGAGATCCTCCAGCACTTACAAGACTTATAACTGAAAAGGAACCAGCTCTTTGAGTGTTGAAACTGTATAGGTAAGTGATGTACTATGAAAAGAGTGACCTCTTTGACCATTTTAATTTCAGCAGTCTTTTCTTTAAACTCCTCTTTTTTGAAAATGCGTAGGCAGCCATTTACTCAGGAAAACAGGGAGATCAAGACCGAAAGAGGTCAAAGCAGTTTTTTATTTTCTACTCTTTCTTGTCATGAAAGAGTTCATTGTTCCACCTCAACAGTTATTGCTTGTGAATAAAGGAGCAAACTATTGAGTGCATACAGAAGAGAAGAATAGTATTGAACTGGGATGAACAGAGGTTTTCATCACTACAAGAACTAGCTGGGTAAGAAGTTGGTTGATTTGTGCAAGATGTCTGTTGTGGTATTTTAATAGTGCAGTAGAGATGATGACACCTCTGACGTCTTTTGGAACTGTTTATACTTTTATTCAATCTGGAAGTTGAGCTTTCAAACAGATTCTAGAAAGGCCCTGGGGGGAACAGTTACTTGTTGGCTGTGATTACATTTCATTAGCACAAATGAAAAACTTTTCTCATTCCTTCTTAATCATAGCACCCAAGGATCTACTGAGTCTTTTGGGGAGTTTATGTAGTCTTTTGGGGGGAGGGTTATGTAGATTCTTTGAGTTCTGAGTTACATTATACTACCAGATGCCTGATAGGAAGTTTTAATAGCAATTACTGTTGACACAGGAAAAGATTCAGTATCAGAAAATGTAAAAAATTTTCCCTTCAGCATTACATAGAGAATTTGTATCTCTTTCATAGAATCACAGAGTTGGAAGGGACCTTCAAAGTGAGCAGCAACATCCTGCACTAGATCAAGTTGCTCAGAGTCTCAGCAAGCCTGTCTTTGAATGATGCCAGGAATGAGGCTCTCACCACTACTCTGGGTTATCTCTGCCACTCTCCCACCACCCTCGGAGTGAAGAACTTCTTTCTAAAGCTGCCCTCTGCTAGTTTCAAAACATTGCCCCTCATGCTATCACCGTGTGCCCTGGTAAACAGTCTCTCCCCAGCTTTCCGGTTAGGCCCCCATCAGGTACTGATAGGTCACTATAGAATCATAGAATCATAGACTAGTTTGGGTTTGAAGGAACCTTAAAGATCATTGAGTTCCAACCCCCCTGCCATAGGCAGGGACACCTCCCACTAGATCAGGCTGCTCAGTGCCTTGTCCAGCCTGGCCTTGAACACCTCCAGAGAGGGGGCATCCACAACCTCTCTGGGCAACC
>VZTY01033772.1:79439-95666 GCA_013400935.1 Turnix velox
TGGCCTTGGTGAACTATGATACTGTCCTGGTGCATTCTCTTCTCCAGGCTCAATAGCCCCAACTCTCTCAGCCTGGTCTCATAGGAGAAGTGCTCCAGCCCCTGTCACTCTCGTGGTCCTCCTCTGGAACCTCTTCAGCAAGCCCATGCCCTTCTTATGATGATATGAGGGATCCACAGATCCAGGTAGGATCTCACCAGGGAAGAACAGGCAGGCAGAATCACCTCTGTTGATCTGCTGGTCACAGTTTTCTGGTGCAGCCTAGGATGCCCCTTCTGGGCTACAAGTACACACTGTTGGCTTGTGTTCAGCTTTACATCCATCAGTACTCCCAAGTCCTTTTCCACAGGGCTGCTGTCTATCACATCATCCCCCAGCCTGTATTGATAGTGAGGACCATGCCCTGTACTTGTCAAACTTCATGAGGTTTGCACAGGCCCACCTCTCTAGCCTGTCTTGGTTCCTCTGGTTGATGTCCCATCCCAGACTTGGGACTGATGTCCCATCTTCAGTCTTGCACTCAATTTCACCGTATCACTGGTAAAGATATGAAACAGCAATGGTCCCAGCACATATTCCTGGAGGACACTAATGATCACTGCTCTCCATCCAGACATTGAGCTATTGACAGCTGCCCTCTGGATGTGACCATCCAGCCAGTTCCTGATCCACCTGAGCCTCTAACTTATAAAGAATGTTGTGGGGGAACCATGTCAGATGCCTCGCAGAAGTCCAGACAGGTGATATTCACAGGTCTTCTCATGTCCACTGATGTGTAACTTCTCATGTACACTGATGTGTAACTTCTCATATACACTGATGTGTAGAAAGCCACTAGCTTAGTCAGGCTATATACAAAAATAGCACTGAAGAAATGTGTGTTAGTAAATAAAGGTGAGGTGGTATTGTTTCTTCCAGTAATTTTGACAGCACTTCCTAGATGAGAATTCTTATGGGTAAAATGCTATTGATGTAATTATATTGGTAATAAATTTCCATGTGAGCAATGTTACTCAAGCAGAAGGTTTGTGCAAGGATTTATACTAAATAGGTTTAGTAATATAATTGTATCAACATTGTTTGACCCTTAAATTTCTCCACTTAGGTGAAATGCTTAGCACAAATGTCTAGCTGAGTCACAGACAATGGACAGCAGGATTTGGTGTTTTCTGCAATGGGGCAGTCGAGAATGCCTCAACTACTCATCCTTTTGTTCTGCATCTGTCAATTCCTCTGCTGAGCCATTAAAAATATCATCACCTGCGAAGGCTCTTCATCAGTGAAACAATACAAATTCTTTATGATGCATTGTCCAATACATGATATTTTACCATCACAGTATATAGTGTTCACTGAGCAAAAATAAATTGGGAGACATCTGTAGCTGATTGTAGCTTGTAAGAGAGGACTGGAATTTTCATGGATGTCTGTAGGCCAAGGACATTAACAATGACATGGGCAATGTGTATTTCATGTAAATTGCTTAAAATCCTGTGGGTGGTACTGATGTAGGCTGGATAGTTACCATGACAGTATGTGCAAATATCGTGATAGCTGATTTATGTGCGAAGTTGTGGTTATTTCAGATGGGTCAGTAGGTCTGTATTTATATTTGACCTCCTTTTCTATTTCATGAGAAAAATTTTGTGATAGAATTTGGTCTTCCTTAGCTTTTAATAAACACTTTCAGTTGAATTCACTGTTGCATGACCAGGTCCTAGTAGCATGGACAGCACAAGTAAAGATTAATTTTGTGCATCAATATAGATTGTACCTGAGGACTTTCATGTACATTGAATTTACTTAGCAGTAAATCAACCTTCATCAATATAAAAAGATCTGCATATAGTCAGCATATTTGCCCAATTTAAAGTAAGTGTCAGTTGCTGTATTTTTGTTTTTTGAATTCTGTTTTGCTCTCATAAAATCTAAATGATGAGCAGCATAGAACTTACTTTCAAAGTGCATTGGAGTTTTCCTGGAACACTGCTGCTGAATATTGCATGTCTGCAAGCAAGTGTTGGGTAACCTGTGTGAGCACAGTGAAATGAAGAGAAGATCTGGTTTGGAGGAGTTATATATGGACAATTAACAAGGCAGTGGGGCAAGGTAGGAGTTGCTGAAGAAGGAAAACTGCTGTAATCAGGGAACTGGAAAAGCATAGTGGAAGCATATCTTTTGGATATATTAACTAAGAAAACATGCTTGCTTGTTGCTTTTGTTCCTCATTTTTGTCTGACTGCCTTTACACTAAGCTGAAGGCTTTCCATCAGCAGGCTCGGCAAATCCTGTGTGTGAGTAACAGATGCTCAAAAGAACCTGTGACACTCAAACAAAAGTAGCTAGGAAAAAGAAAATACACTGTCAAACAACCATTTAAATCTATATTAATAATATATTATGAGTGATTACTTTAGGCTGCTCATACCACTACAGAGCATACAAGCTCAGTGGTAAGTGTATTGGATTTTCACATAGTTGCAAAGAGCAAGGAATGGACAGTTTGTGTTGAAGAGGCAACATTTTGACCTCATGACAGTACACAGAAGACAGTAACTAAGGTTATGTTTAGCCTGTATAGCAAATGTCTTTTGGAGTGCACCTCTTAGGTCCTTATTCTGTGATCATGGGCAAATAGAAGCAAAGCAGCTAAGAAATATCCCTATCACTAAAAATTTATCAGATTTGTGCTTTCTTTTATTAGAAATATTTTTTTTGTAAAATGATATTAAATAAGTTCATTCAGTTCGACTGAATGAACTTATTACCTACTTTATTACATGAAAAGTGAACGAATGGAAGCAATGGGAGAGTGGAAAACCAAAATGAATCAGGGTGAAGCTGTATGATGCAGTACTTAAGAGAAAATAGGGAATTAGAGCTGTATCCAGGCAGTATTAATTTACCTGGATGCTGGAAAGTCATCAGCAAGTTTAGGAGCTGGTAAGATATTTTCTACTATTCTGCTCTGCTGGTGCTGCAGGGTAATAGATTTTGGTGAAGATTTCCCTTTGACAGGCATGAACGACTGCTTCCTGCAAGGGTCACACCTTTAAGTGTCATAACTCTTAAGCTAGTGTAGTGAAAACAGTGACTCTTGGAAACTAAGCTACTTCGATTTCTCTGTAGGTAAAGCTAGTGCTTCAGCCTCTGGGGTTCTTGAAGGAGCTACAAGGGACAACAAGGAACCTTAGATCCAAAGATGAAAATTGCCAGACTGTGACCTCTCTGTTCCTACAGTTCAAGCTCCACAGATATAATCAAATACAGTTTAAGCAAAACAGGAACAGTATTTGTTCAAATGTGATTTGAACCTTTTTATCCAAATGCTCCTGGCCAGAGAGAGCTCTTCTTCCATTAAGAAAATACCATTTTCAAGGTATTTAAGGAGGTATTTCACAGAAGATAGCCACTACTTCTTTGAGCTCGTAGGCCAAAATGCTTAAAAAGATTGCATAGGAAAGTTGCGCTTATCACCTGGTAAGTAAGTTTATCTCTTATCACTGCCTCTTCGATACCACACGCTGCAGGTGCATGCACAGCAAAGGCATGGCCCATGGAGACCATGGGTCTTGGGTAAGGGTGTCATATTCCACAAGATAGGACAAGCAACCCAATATGTTTGTCAGATCCTCTTTTGCCAGGCAAAAGTCTATGTGAGATATCCCTGATACTGTATCCTCGCCAATTCTGTCTTAGGAAGTGACATCTCCTTGTGCACTCAGAATGCCTAGAAAGATGGCATCTTTCTTTCTCTGCAGTGCTTTCTATAAAGCTACAAATCATATTGCCACCAGCACAACAAAATTGGATTCTGAGGTGGATAGTGCGCGCCAGGGATCATTGTGTCCCAAACACATGCTCTGTGGTTACCCTGCAGCTGCTTTGCTGACTGTTAGACAGTTATTGGTATAAGTAAACCTTTGTCAGCTGTGAAGCTAGAAAAAACAGGGAGGCTCAGAGAAAGGCAAACACAAGGTAATTTCTGTGCATCCAAACAGTCAGTAGCAATCTTGAGGACTGCTGAGGGCAGGGCAGTGGCAGCACCTGTAATTCAAGGCATGTGCCCAGTTTCATCAACACTTCTCTCTTGTTGGCTGTAAGCACTTTCTTTGTTAGCACCTGCAGGCAGCAGTAGAGCATCATGAAGTTTCAGGCCCTCTAGATGATTACAGGAGGTCTCCTTTGTGCTTGTTCCTGTTGCTGAAGTGCACAGATCTTTGTCTTTCCCAGCCATGAGTTGCTCTGGGTCTGCAATACCAACCGCTTCTCTATGACAATGTCCCTCATCTTTTTTCCTCAGCAGCTCGGAAGGAAAACAATGATTTAAGTGCATGAAAAAAACCCAGGCTGCTACTCTGAACACTTGTAGAGGCAGTGCTGATATGACAGTAACAAATGGAAGCAAACTCCTTTCTTCTGTTCACAATTTTCTTGTCTTCATTCCATTGCCCAGCATTCTTTGTAATTAAACCCAAAATTTATTAAAGTTACGCTTGCTGAATTTGACTATTGTTAGATAAAATTACTTTTCATATTACAGTTAGCTATTCCTTACTTACTTGCTCCAGATTATGTAAGACCGCAATTTCAGCTTACTCCCAAATAGAAAGAAGATTCTTCTGTGTGTGCATGTATGTGTTCAAAGTGTCATTTCTCTGTGTGTGGTGCAAGCGTGCCAACCACATTGTCATTATTATTATCATTATTGTTATTATTATTACCAAAATGCAAATGAATAAAAGTAACATCATGTGCAATAATCCCTCTCACGTGTGCACAGAGAGTGGTGAAGTTTAGCTTTAAGCTAGGCTTTAAAGCTTTTTTCTGCAGTACCTTGACAGTTTTCTGGAAGCTATGTTGTATGTTGATGCCTTATTTTTTAATTCTGCAAAAGAAAGACACAATGTATCTTTGCCAGATATCTCCATGAGTAACAAGGGAGCACATATAGCAATTAGGATTTTGCAATAATGAGTGACTCTGTAGGAGGAGTGGAGAGAAATACAGCAGTTAGAAACTTGCAGCATCTGATTAGTAGTCAATGTTAGCCCTAATTCTAAAAATAGTTGTATATTAATTTAAATCTGAACACACTTCTAAAGTTCACTTCACTGTCTTTCCTTGAACTGACAATATGAGAAAACTAAACCCTGAGCAATTTTTTTTTTTAATTCAAGCCTACTAGACCCTCTTCCTGTTCTCTCAGGATCATATGATTTCCTTGGCCTTTCTTACCAACAGCATCATAAGTAAAAAGCTCAAGCCCAACCTACCAATCATCACTGCTCTTTTATGGCTGATAGTCCAGTCCTTCAAGTGAATCCTAGCAATTTTCACAGTCCTTTTGGGAACTGTCATTAAAATATAGTGTTGCTCAATACGTAGAACTTTGATAGGTCTCTGTGGAACTATGAAATTACAGGGAGTTTTACACAGTGTCTTTTAAATGGCAACAGTACATCTCTATTTCTTGCACTCAGAATTGATTAGAAAACTTCCTCCCACACAAGCTTCCTGCTTTTAAACTAGAACACAATGGTTTTGAGTTTTTTTCCTCTCTTTTGAATAAGATTTATTTTAAGGACATATGGGCAACAGGTTCACGCATATGTTGATTTGAAAATATTTATACTTGCATTCAGAATGTGCTGGAGTTCATTCAGGTTTGTATTCTGTATATACTTTGGTAGATGTCAAAGGAACAAAACAGGAATTTATTTAACAGATATCTAGACTCACATTCACTATCCCTGAACAAAACAAAAATAATCTATATGAGACAATTTCTAACATGGTTTCTGTTTGAAAATGTGCAATGAAATTATGTAAGTAAGAAAATTCTGAAAAAAATCAAGCCTGCTTTGGTGTCTGGAACTTTTCTTAGAAAATGTTTACAGGAAAATGTTTGATCCATATGAAGATTTCACGATAAGTATTTAAGTTATAGTGTTTAATAATTGACTTTTCATTTTATGTTTTAAGTATGAGTACAATATACCTTACAACATACACAAAATGCAACATCACAGTTGAAAATTTGGCATTAATACAAAATGATTTTAATATATTTTGATGATTCTAGCACTTCCCTTTTTTTCCCAGGTCCTGGAATTTCCTTCATGAGGAATCTTGAAATTTTGGGTCCCATACAAAGGGATAAAATTAAAAATCATTCATACGGATTAATTTCTGAAAGTATGAGTGTTGACTGCTGCATTCATATCACATTGAGAGTCATTATAGCTTGGACATAGCACTTTAAAGAAAGTAGAATAAACTGATTTGAGACAGTCTGTGGAGTCATGACACCTCACCTTCTTCTTGTCATTTACCTCAGCCAAGCAAACTATCACAGGAAGGAGGGAAAATCTTTTCCTGACCTGATTCTGACAGCTCCTAGGACTTAGAAACTCTAAAGAAAAAGTGGAAGCTGTCACAATGATGTTTCTTTCTCTGACCCCTTAGACTCTTGTTTTCTCTGGTAAAAATTTGAAGCTCTTGAAGTTTTTAGAGTGTTGATTCATCCATAGCTACCAGTTTTTTTAAAAGTCTGTCTTTGAGGCTGTCATGAAGAAAGGAAAGAGATTCTGGCATCCACAGCTTTGAGGATCCTTAGAGCTGCTGTCTTAGTTTTGTGCTCAATTCCTCTATACAAAATGTTCCACTTGTTTTGAAACTACATTATGGAAGTGTTGATGTTTTCCCTGTGGTATGAAATATAAAAGCATCCTATTAACCTGCAGCTGTGACACCTCACACTGTTATCAGGAGCTGAATGGAAAGCATTTTTAGAAATGTAAGTGTTATGGTCTGTAGCCAGCTGGAGCTCCTGACTGAGAGTGGTGTAGGCGAGGAATGAGATCTGGCCTGTCACCAGGGTATGAATGGAGGGAGCAGGGTGGTGCCTCATGTGAATCTTAGGTTTAGTTTAGTAACTGTGGAAGAGGAAGACACTGATTACATAATCATAGAATCACAGAATGGTTTGGGTTGGAAGGGACCTTAAAGATCATCTAGTTCCAATGAACAAGGACAAGTGGACATATGATCTGATTTGACATCTCTGTGATAAACACCACGAAGTGTAAATGGAGAAACTATTGTGGGCTCAGAGACCTGTGAAATCTATTTTGTGGACTTTGCACCAAAAAGCAATGGCAAGAAACTCAGGAGTGCTATTGTATAATGCTGGGCTAGTACCAATTAAATCTTAGAATGGGATTTCCAGCTCACAGTCCGGTTAAGATGCAACACAAGGAAACAGAAGATTATTTAAAAAAAAAAAATAAACCACCAAACAGATTTCATTCTCTTTTTCAGTATTTGAATCACCAGTGTCTGATATGATAATATTCTCCACCTAATCAATTCAAATGCACTGATTAAATTGGTACATGTAGTTAACAGCAAGTGCTTTTGGTCTGTCTGCAAGCAGGGATGAGTAATAAGCATTGCAGACATGACACATTCACAATACTTTTTAAGAGTAGTATCTCTATCCAGTGCACACACATACATATATTATGTTAACCTAGTTAATAATCAGTCAAAACTTTTTTATGCCATATCATGTTCCTCCTGCCTATTGAAAGATGTATTATATTTCTCTAATACTTATAACATCCCTTGAAATAAGAGTGATGAAGTTCAACGGGCAGAGAAGAAAAATGAGGGAGAGAGGAGAGATGCTGAAGGATATGAGAACCCTTCCAATTCCCCTTGCTTCTTTTCACTTCAGTAGCTATCAATTTGCAGGAAACAAATAAATAAATGAAAAACTCCAGAACAGCCTGTCTCACACTCCTGTCCTTGTTTTACTCCTGGTTTGTACTAGATGTCTGAAATGCCTTTGTCACCTGCCACCAGTGCCAGCCCTGGGTGGGAAGACACAGGATAGCATGTTGTTTTTTCATGGTGGACTAGCAGGTAACCTCTACCACTTACATCTGCCTCCAGTTCCAAAATATCTGAACAGCAGAAACCTGTAAGGAGTTCACAGGGTTCAAATAAACAAGTTTCAGCTCATGCACTGAATGTTAGTCAGCTGTCTGGATGGAAGATAGTTACTGCTGGCTGTGCCAGCCTCTCGGTGTCTTTAGCCTTCTGCCCCACTTTTCTCAAATTCTTGATTGATTTACAAGGTATGACTAATGTGCTTCTGTAAATGCTTCAGGCTTCACACCTCAGTTCTTTGATGATTTGTTTCATCATATTTCTGTTTACTGATTTCAGTGAGCAAGAGTTACTTGCTGCCTGAGGGGGATTGCAGGAGTAACAATGGCTTGAATTATTTCTACTCAAGTTCTAACTTCTAACTGATGGGTAAGACAAGAGATTTGTTACTGTCATTTTAACCCTTGTGAGACATCAGATGCTTTGGTGATGGGAAACAATACAGGACTCGACTATATAAACAGTGAATGAGGTTAAAGAATGGTGGTAGTAAGTGTTAAAATGAAAGTGAATGCCAATTGGTTGTCTGAAAAGTCACACTTTCTGTCGTTTCATTGTACACTTGTCTAGGTCAGCATTTATCAAGCGATCTACTACTGTTACAGTTTCACTACAGTGAGACTCAGGCTTTATAGAGTTGGAGAAATTATGGTATTTCTTCAGTCCCAGTCCTGCTTTAAATATTAAATCCCATCTGGTTAATTGCGTAGCAGGCAGTGCAATAAAGCTACCCTAAAGAAACTCAGCAGACAAACTGAAAATGGCCAGCTCCATGTGTGCATCTAACAGAAAGGTCAGGTTGGGATATACCAGGGGTTACTTGCTGGTAGGAGGCCATTTCCCTAGGTGTGGACAAACCAGAAACTTGTGGAAAAAATAAAATAATTTCAACAAAAATGAACAATGTGTTGAAAGTCATTCTACACAACTGAAAAAGTGAGTTGGCATAGTGTACCAACAGGACTTTTCTGTTGTTTTTCTTTAATCTCACATTATAGGAAGGTGCAATGCTCCAGGGAAGATCCAAGGAACACAGGAGGGAAAGTGACTGAGTTTGGAACTTCAGCTGGGTGGAAATTATGCCATTTCTCATAGAGCAAGATGGAATAAGAGCCTCACAACTACTGCACGTGGGATGATGATGACAAGGTGGGCAATTATTTAGGAAGATCCCGAGCCTTTCAACATAAACTGGTTTTGTGCAAGAGCTGTTATTACACAGTTTTCAGACTTCTAGCCTGTTTGAAAAACTACAGTAATCTCTGTAGTTTACAAAAAGCACACTTCTATTCCTGCTGAAATCTAAAACAATCAGAAAGCAGTTATACTGAGAAAGTGGACCCTTCTACTTCCCTTGTTACAGCTGCTATTTAATCAGTTGCCATTTCCAAATACAACCTGGTGAATTTCTTCTAATTTTCACATTACAAGACCTGTGTGACTAAACTTCTCGGTTGTTGCTTTGCAGACATCATAGAGCTGATTTCCTGGTTCTGGCGGGGATAGGGTTAATTCTACAGATATCCCAGTACTACCTAAGCCATGCCCACAGGTAGGCAGAGCTAGACGGGAAAGGTGAGGGGTGGGAAGGAAGTAGGCGGGTTTGTCTCGGCGCGGGAGCCGGGGGTGTCTGCGTGTCCGGGTCGGGAGTGGTCGGCAGCCGCGCCTGGTGTTGTATCGCGCCAGTGCATTCCCTCACTCCTGTTATTTTTCTTCTCTTGTCGCTGTAGTTCTGTTAAACTTCGATTCCAGTGCCTTCGTCTCAACCCACGAATGTCCTCTTTTTGTCCTCTTTTTTTCTCGGTTCTGCCCCCCCACGAAGGGGGCAGCCGGAGGGAAAGACACGTGGTTCTCCCTTCTCGGCAGGGGCACCTCTCACTAAACCAGGTTGCTCAATGCTTCTTCCAGATGTGCCAGAGACTTCACTGTAGTGAAAAAGAACTGAAGTTTCACTTGCTCTGACTACCGTTCCTTACTTAGCAGCTGTGGTGGTGACCTCCACGAGGGCAAGGACTTTCCCATGCCACTGGCACTCAATTCTCTCTGTATTTTCCAACTGATGATAAACTGTTTGAGATATAAATAATGGGTTCTAAATGGGTTCAGAAAATAATGCGTTCTAAACAACCTGGTAGGAAACACGGAGTGGGCCCTGTTGTCTGCTCCAAAGCTGCTGGCTGCAAGGAATACATCTTCAACACCTGCTGAGAATGTCAGGCCATTTGAGTCCAGCAGGCAGTAGCTGGAGAACTGGCAGGAGCAGGGACATGAGAGTAAAGAGCTCTTATTTTTCAGTTTCTACAAAGTTAGTCCGCTGGTGCAAATAATCTTCTGTGTTTCTAAAGAATTGTAGAATAGTTTGGGTTGCAAGGGGCCTTAATGAACATCTAGTTCCAATCCCCCTGCGGGAGGGGGGCAGGGACACCTTCCACTAGTTCAGGTTGCTTAGCGCCTTGTCCAGCCTGGCCTTGAACACCTTCAGAGAGGGGGGCATTCACAGCATCTCTGGGCAACCTGTTCCAGTTTTTCACCACCCTCAATGTAAAGAATTTATTTCTTATATCTAGCCTGAATTTCTCATTTTGCAAGGCAGGCAGAATAGTTAAAGAGATTCCATCACACGGCCAAATAATAAGATCTACCACTGCCTTTCTGTAGCACCCGCTCAGGTACTGATAAGCTACTATGCTGTCTCCCCTCACAGTAACATAGCATGTTCCCCCATCTCCTTTCTGAAGAATGTTACCTTGGCAAGAACAGCAAAGCAGGTCCTGTGGCAGTGGGCTTGAGCATCCTGGGACTGTTTGTCATCATGTTCGTCATATTCGTCATTCCCAGAAGAAAGCCATACGGAGATTAGGAACATATCTGAGGGGCTCTTCAATTTCCCAATTCTCATAGCAAGTAGCAAAGTCAGAGGACTGGGATCCATCTAGGATTCTTGCTGTCCTGGAGCTGCCTTTTGAAGTAGGATGGCACCATGTGTTCAAAGCAAAGAAATATTCTGGGAGTGACTTCTTTAAGATGTGAAGGAGAGAACTCAGATGTTAGGCTATTATCTACATTTCATTTAGCTTTGTCCAGAGCACCAAGAAGAATCTAAGTTACGAACCTAACTTCTTCATCTTGTTGACAAGGGGGACAATTCCCACTCTGAGCTGCTCTGACACCGATCCACAGGCATCTTTCCCATTCTAAACTAGTTCCTGTTTCACAAGCTTTTTTACCATTACTCCAGCTGATAAGGAATTTTCTTGTTCTGTACTCAAAAATCTCTGTATGTTACTATTTAGTCTTTTAAACGCCTGATGTCAACATGAGAGGAGAAAGCTTTTCTTAATAACTGAGATATCTTGAGACATCCTCTGGCATTTCCACAGGTGACCAAATGTTAGTGTTTTCTCCAGGCATTTTTTTTCCTTTCTACAGTAAATCAATCTGTTGGTATTGAATGGATTCAGGTTTATGTGGTTTATTCTGGTGCTTTTTCTTGCCATTATTTGTTTGCTATTTTTGTGAAGCTGCTGCCCTTTCTCATACCCTGAGCTTGCTCTCTTTGGCACAGGTGAAGTACAGCTGAAATAAAGAAGAAGCTTGATCTTTTTTCAGAGTGGCAGTGTGGAAGGAAAGAGCACCTGGATTTTGGTCAAAGGTTTTTCAAACTGCAGCCCAGTGACTGTTCCCACATTTCTGCAAGTTTAAGTGAAAAGGGATGTATTGTTTGAGGATTCCCTTTCCCAAAAGATCTTGTCTTTCCTGGATAAACTACTTAAGGTATGAGAATCCAAACAGACTTCACAGCTGGTTGCAAACCCCAAAGGAAAAAACTTGGGAAATGTTAAGAGAGAAGAAGGTACAGCACCAGGGTGGTGTCTCTAAGAAAGGAGGGATCTCAAAGAAATCCCTGGGCATTTAGACCCTTGTGATCTGTTCAACTGCTCCTCACACTCTTCACATCACTTTTAGTTTAATGGTCTGGGTTCTTCTAACTCCTCATTGGACTCATTTTTGGTGTCCAGTGGCTGCTCTTATCTTGTTTCCAGCTCCTGCTGGATTATGCTTTTGGGCCTGGACAACTCATAAGATTTACTGGCAGAAGAACAACTACAAAATTATTCTCAGAGACAAAAGAATTTTCAAATAGAGTACTCAGACATGGGAGGAGGTGAATAGCATGTAAAGAGGACCCTGAGAGGCCCTGAAATAAAAAAATAAAGGCAGGAATTTATTAAGAGAAATAAGCAAGTCACTGGCCATACTGCCTTTCCTATTCTGGCTGAATCTTCTTTATTTTTCTCATCTGTACAGGTGATTGTGTTATTTTTTCCTCCTTTAATTTTTTTCTCCTTACTTGTTTCTCAATGAAGTAAATCTTGGTTGATATAGGATGAGGTGTCGTATGGTTGTGGTATGAATCATCGCATTGTTCCGTTTCTTTGATCCTGTTCTCCATGGACTACATTGCCGTGGAAGCAGAGTTTGTTTCTGTCTTTTTAGTCCTGGCACTTTTTTCCACATGCATTGTCATGACTTCTGTGAGAATTGGGTACTCTTCGGTGTAAGCAAGAGCACCACCTTTTGGCCCATAGCCATGTGTGTTGAACACTGAAGTAAGAGCGCTGTTCTCAAGAACAAATGAGTTTAGCTGTTGTATCCTCAGGGTAGAGGTTTTACGGTTTCTGCTATGCTTGTCTAATAAGCCTTTGCAGAGTAGCGTGTTCATTTGTGGTACAACTGAAATGCTTATAAATAACATTTTTGTAGCTTAGCAAACTTTGAGGGCTGCAGCTATTTTATCTCCACAGAATAATGGATAATGGAAAACAATAGCTGCTAACCCTATGCGCTTGGATTTTACATTGTTGTCTTTTATGGTAGCTCTCCCACCAATTTTACTTGATAGTGAGTGAGTCTCTAGAGATGCCTGTCGTATAATATCCTCTTAACTTCAAGATGCTTGTTCAAAGATATGTCTTACTTCTAAAGATATGAAAGAAATGGCTTTATATTATTGAGAAAGATTTTTTTTCCCTATCAGTGCTTTTTCTTGACATTTGTGATAGGTAGAGTGCTTTGGTCAGCACCTTCCGGGATCCATCATCCACAGAAGCTCTGGGTGATCTAAAGTGGGATTTTTTTTTGTGCATTTCTCTGCCAAATAAGGAGATTGTTGTTACCAGTTTTTTCTACCATCTGCCAAGCAAAGGTAATCATCCAAAGGCTTCTGCAAGAGGGATCTGATGAGCAGTGAATTATCCACATCAGGAAAGGCCAAGTAGATCAACTCAAACTACCTGGATGGATAAACCAATTTTGAAATGGATAAGAGAGTGGTCCTGCAATCTTTTTTCCAGTGCTGGTTATGGCTGTCAGCGGATGGTTACAATTAGCTGTTGATTGGAACACCCACTAGTCAGGTAAGTATCTGTGTAACCCCACAAAAGATTTAGTTTATTGAGGTTTATTTTTTTCCCTGACAGCTTTGTATGTCAAGTACACAAAACACAATCTTCTGTATATGAACTATCACCATATTATATGTTTCTGAGTTTGTCTTGCTGGCCTTGCTGGTACCATTGCTTTTCCTATCAATGTTACTAAGCAGATGCATTGCCCAACAACCCTGATAAACAAGCTACCATCATAGGCAGTTAGTATCAAACGTATGAGTGAAGATGAAGGAGATAAAGATGATTCATTTAGAACAGGAAGGGCAGCATGGCTGGTGAATGTCATGAATGCTCTTCCGCTGTACAGCATATTGCTTTGAGCAAAGCATGGCCTTTTGTAGCCAATATTAGACTGTTTATTTCTACTTAGATTTATTGGTTTTTTATTGCTTTGCTGCACATTTTCTTATGACTTTAAAATATTTCTTATAGCAGTGGGGGAAAAAATCCTACAATCATAACTGTCACAATCTGGTACTGCACAAATACATTACCTCATGGAGGAGAAAGAAGGACTAGTTGTTAGATCTCTCTTTGTTCCATATTAAACTTATGCCACAAATTTATTTCTCTGAAGCCAATTACCATTAGACAGGTTTTTCTTAGAAGAATTCTGTTTTTGATGGCATCTTGGGAAAAATGGGTGTAAGGCACAAAGGTACTTTTAACTATTGTAGATGATTTCACTAGATGTCAGACAATAGAAAAGTAAATAATTTAAGTTGTTGCATTTTCAGGGTTACTAGTTATAAGAAATGCCTGCTTCTTTCCAAGATTCAGTTTGCAAAAGGCAGCTAGACAATAACTGAGTTCAGTTTGTATGGGTTTTTTCCTCTCTGAGATCTTACTCATTGCCTTATTGCTTTCTTAATGTGATCTTCACACTTTTTGCTTTATCATTTTTCCTTCCTGCATATTGAATAAGTAGTAGATCATCTGGAGGTTATGTTTTCTCTCTGTATTTAATTTGTAATACTTAGAAAAAACTTAAACATCTCATTAACTTCATCTTAAAAAATAATCTGGCTTTTTAGAAAGTAATTTCCTTGAAATTGTTAAGGATACTGATTTTTGACACTTGGTTAAACATGTGCAGAAGAGATGTAGAACAATTTTCAGGTTTGCCACTTGGAACTGATTGTAACTGCAGTTGTTTAGTGATATGAAATTGGATTACGTTTCAAGTTTTGTACTGATTTTTTTAATATCACCTGTTACAGACCCTTGGTAAAGAAAATAAAAAATAACATAGTTCTTTAGCCAGTTGATTATATTTGCATAAAAATTAATTTTTGGTCTTTGGGACTTATAAAAGAAATCATTAACTAAGACCAGTTTTGTTAGGAGATTCAAACTATGAGTTCATGAGTATTTTTTTGAGCAGTGGTGCTGTTGTTGGAAGCTCCTACCTCTTGCATTTGGCTTATCCTGGTATACTTGAATAATCTTAATTCTGCTCTTCTTTATCAAAATTGAAAAGAATTCCCAACCCAGACGTATCTTTGTGAAGGGCTTTAGTTCAATATAGTCACTTACAGTTTCAGTTGTAGATGCAAACTCTTTCTGAGGCCATACTGTGGGCTGGATTAGAGAGCTGGTCTGGGAAAAAAAACCTGGAGTAAGAAAAAAATATTTCACAGACAATTGAGGGGAAGGGAGCTGAGGGGTGGCTGTGTGGCACATGTCAGGGAATGGTTGGCATAATTGTTCAGATGGTTATTGTGGATGTTTACGTGGTGTTTGGTGTTGCTGTACTGCCCGTTTGGGCACCATCTTGCAGTATTTATTAACAGTCATACCCAGTCTTGGGGTGGGGGGGGCAGGGACGGAGGCGAAGGGGACATAACTTCTCCAACTCTTTTGTCTCCCTTTTCTCCTTTGGGCCAGGTATGACTGTTATTGTGAATTTTTGAATATCCATGGGATACTCAAGCCAGCCTGGTTCTAATGTTAGGTCTCCAGAATGTGTTCCAGATCTGTTTTGGAGTTAAATGTCTACTTAAGACTACCACTCAAAAAGTTATCCCACCAGGGATAATCAGGGGTGGGATGGTGTGTGGGAGAACGTGGGTAAGTGTCTAGAGAACTTCTCACCTCCAATGTTCTGAGACTTCATCCCTGAACGACTACAAGGCCTGGATGAAGTGGTAGAATATTTGAAGGGAAAGTGTCATGGCTATCCCAGAGAGGCACACCTTATGCACTGTGCTGAGTCCTGGCCAGTATCTACCAAGCGCTGCTGAATATTATTCAACACCCTGAAGGTGAAGAAGTGGAAACCAGACCAACAGATACTGTGACTATTGAAAGCCTTGTGACAGACTGGAGTTTTTTCCTTCTCTTTTTAGTAATCACCAGAAGAAAAAGGCAGTAAGAATGAATACATAAACAAGCATGTAGATAAGAGGTAGCTTGTGAACTCACGAAAGCAATGTGTGGCTTTTACTCTGGCAATCATACTTGCCTCCATAGCGAGATCCCAAGAGTCACAGTTGCTCCTGCTCTACTTTTCAGTAGGCTTCTCTAAATGTAACTCATGGTGACTTATCCTAGTGTATTTCCATGGGATCTTGCCATTACGGCCTCATGAAAAACTAGCAGGAACCTGTTTATCCTCATTTCATGTCCTTACGTTAGTAGTATCAGACACATCAAAGCTCTACTAGTATGAAAAAATATTGTTGGTTTACTCCCCAGCACACACAAGTAACTGAAATTATAATTTTTCAAAAATAAAGTGTTGAAAATTTTTTCACATCTGTGGTGACAGCTATTATGTAGCTTTTACCAATTCTACATGCAAATTATAGAATCATAGAAT
>VZTY01033774.1:0-31905 GCA_013400935.1 Turnix velox
GGAGGAGGCGGCGGCGGCGGCGGTGACAGTGATGGCGGCGGATGCCCGACACATGGAGATGGCAGCCGGCCCCCTGCCCAGCGCCGACGAGGCCGCCGCCGCCTTCGCAGGTGAGGGCGGGCGGAGCGCGCATGCGCAACCCCCCCTCCGCGCTACTGCCCCCGGGCTCCGCCGCCACGGCAGGGCTCGGCCCGGCCCCGAGGCTTTATCCCGGCCCTTCAGCCCCCCCAAACTCCGCCCTCGGCTGCGGAGTTGGCTCCGCTGGGCAGCCATCGCCCTCTGCGGGTGCTGCGGAGAAGTGGCAGAGCCTGGACACTGCTTGAGATGCTCCCAACAGGCAGAACATCATCACTCTGCCCCCCAGCATGTTGTTAAAGAGAGGTTGTTGATGCCCCTTCCCTGGAAGTGTTTAAGACAAGGCACTGAGCAGCCTGATGTAGTGGGAGATGGCCCTGCCTATGGCAGTGGTGTTAGAATGGGATGATCTTGAAGGTCCCTTCCAACCCAAATCAGTCTATGATTATGTAATGGCCCCCTGAGGGTGATGTGAGCCCCTCTGCCACAAGGACAGGCTGAGCCCTATCTCTATAGGGCTGTGCAGCCTGGAGAAAAGAAGGCTTCAGGGAGACCTCACAGCAGCCTCCCAGTGCCTGAAGGGGCTCCAGGAAAGTTGGGGAGGGGCTGTTTACCAGGGTATGGAGCCACAGGAGGGGGGGTTATGAGGGCAGTGAGACATGAGGAAGAAGTTCTTGCCCACAAGGGTGGTGAGACACTGGNAGACACTGGTTGGCCAGAGAGGTGGTGGAGGCCCCATCTCTGGAGACATTCAAGGCCAGGCTTGCTGAGGCTCTGAGCAACCTGATGTAGTGCAGGATGTCCCTGCTCACTGCAGGGGCTGGCAGTTGATGGCCTTTGAAAGCCTCTGCCAACCCTTTGATTCTGTGACAATTCTCTGTATTTTCACTTTCTTTCTATTCTGTGTTAACCTCCGGAATAAGGCAAGGAAAAGAGAAGGATCCAGGAAGACATCAAAGAATCTTACCTGTGCCTGAAGGGGCTACAGGGAAGCTAGGGAGGGGCTGTTTGCCAGGGGATGGAGCTACAGGATGAGGGGTGAAGGTTTGAAACTAGAGCAGGGCAGGTGAGACATGAAGAAGAAGTTTCTTGCCCACCAGGGTGGTGAGACACAGCCTCATGTTGGCCAGAGGGGTGGTGGAGGCTCCATCTCTGGAGACATTCAAGGCCAGGTTTGCTGAGGCTCTGAGCAACCTGGATGTCCCTGCTCACTGTAGGATGTTGGACTAGATGGCTTTGGAAGGGCTCTTCCATCTCTCTGATTCTTTGAAGAAGTTTGAAGGCTGTCTCTAAAACTCCAGTAACATGGCAGGAGGCTGTAGCAGGATGAGCTTTAATGCCCCCTCCAACCTAAACCACGCAACAACTCATTCTATCACAAATTTCTGAGCACTTTGTTACCTAGATCGCCATCTCCGTGTGAGCTGCAATGCTGTTTTTTTTTCACTTTTACCCATACGTGTTCCTGGACTACATCTCAATTATTTTGACATTTAAATAGACAACACATAGAAACATTTAGCTGTAACTAAATGCCCCTTCAGTCCCTGGAGTTGTTTAAGGCCAGGCTGGATGAGGCATTGAGCAACCTGGTGTGGTGGCAGGTGTCCCTACCCATGGCAGGGGGGTTGGAACTTGATCTTGAAGCTCCCTTCCAACCCAAACCTTTCTGTGAACTTTGGAGGGTTTTTAACTGGCCCAAGTATGCAGGTAATGGCCCCTTAAATTGAATATTTGGCAGATGCAGTTCTATTTACCTTGATATCTCCCACTCTCCCCTTCTTTTCATGAAAAGCATCTGTGTTTGGTGTTTTGGTTTTGGTTTTTTTTGGTACAGATCTAGTATTCATTGTCATCTTAATTCATCACATGCTGATAATTGTTTTCACAGCCTCTTGGATGTTGTAGCATGTTCAACTCAAAGCTTAACACTCATCTCATCTGTGTTTATAGCATCTGTGGAAAAACAAAATCCATTTTGAATAGGAAGGCAGAAGGAAGTAGAGTTACTCTTTCTTTACCTTTGTGCCTGTTTTACATTTCAGAAGTCACCACTGTCACCGTGGCCAATGTTGGTGCCTCTGCAGACAATGTTTTCACCACTTCTGTGGCAAATGCAGCTTCAATTTCAGGACACGTGTTGGTAAGTGCCTCCTTTTATGTGTGCCCCAGCTACTTTCTCAATCTAAAAGACAGCCCTGATTTAGTGTTTGAGCTCTCATAAGGTCAAAGATGTGGTTTTGGTTGTGGTATAAAGCCACAAAACCATATAGTTTTTTCTTTATCATTTTTAGAGGTTTTTTGGTTTTTTTTTCGCCTTTCAATCCCTGTGCACTCATTCTGTAAGAAAACTGATGACCTGCAACATGTAACTTTTGAATCTGGAATCTCAAAACTTCACCTAGTAACTGCCATAGGATACCTTTGAGAAGATTTATGCGGGATACTGAAGTAGATTGGTATTTTAACTCTATCAATTTAAATTCTTTTGTAGTCTGGGAGAACAGCCCTCCAAATTGGGGACAGCTTGAACACTGAAAAGGCCACTCTTATCGTGGTTCACACAGATGGCAGCATTGTGGAAACCACTGGGTTGAAGGGGCCAGCAGCCCCCCTCACACCAGGTATTGATACAATCTCTTCGCTTTTTCTACTTTTATAAGGATTGTTTCTCCCCTCTTCACATGGTGCTTCTTGTATTTCTCCAGTGTAGAACGGTACTGAATTTTAGGGTTTATTTCTTTTCCCTGTCAGAAATATATTTAATTTTCTATTCTTTGCCCTAATCTTCCTGAATAAGCTGCTTGAAAAATCTTATCCTGCTGCTGGGCTGTAACAACTACCTTCACCCCCAAAGGCAGATGGATTGTTTTAATATTGATAATAAAAATATGAACCTCCTAACTAGAGTTCTTTTTTTGGCTTCCTAAGTGAGTTCTTATGAGTCTCGTAAGTGGATTTTTTTCAAAGTGGCCTTGAATATAGTTTTATCTCCACTGAGGCTGCTTGCTGATAATTAAATATAACAATAGCTGGATTATTTATTGCTGAGCTTGTATTCTCAGCCACTTGGCAGTTTCCCTTCTGCCCGCAGGATGGCGTGGCAAACCTTCCACAATCCAAACAAGAGTTGGCTTCTGAGAAGGGGAGGATCCATCCAGCTGCTTGCACTGCTGCAGGTTCCAACCTCAGCTTTTAATGATCTCTGAAAGCTGCATATTGCTTTGTTTTCAGACATTTTCAAAACACTTAAGCTGAATTTTTTGTGTTTTGTGATCTAATTTTGGAGGTATCGACTGCTGAGGGGGTGAAGGTGTTGCCAATGTGTTTTTTGGTTGCTGTTACCTTTCTTTTATGTATACATATGTATAACTTTGGGTTTTTTTTCTCAAAGGACCTCAATCCCCTCCTACCCCTTTAACATCCGTCCAAGATAAAACTGGAACCAAGTACAACTGGGACCCATCTGTGTATGACAATGAGCTCCCTGTGAGATGCAGGAATATCAGTGGCATTCTGTACAAAAACAGACTGGGTTCAGGTAACTGGCAGCTCCTTCTTCACTCTGTGCACTTTTCTTTTTATCAGTCTTTTAATCTTTTCAGAACAAAATTTAAAAGGCAGTTTCCTAGCCAGCCTAGTCCCTTTAGATATTCCTGTTCTCTTTTGCTCTTTCTCCAGAGGTTTTTTAATCTCTTTCCTGAAGACAGAGACTGCTGTGGAGAGTCTCCCTGGTAGTTTGTTGACTCCTTTAACATTTTCTTTTTGTCTTAGAAGTAGACCTGTATTTCTGAAAACCTCTAAAGAATCACCTACTGGAACAGAAAATAAGGAGTTTATTCCCTTATGGGACTCTTTTTTTTTTGTTTGTTTGATTTTTTTGTTTTTTCTCTGTGGGAAAGCAGAAGAAGTAGCAGCAGAAATTGTTGAGAAGCCAGACTGCACAGCACTTGCATTGTGGTTAGAGAGTTTTCTTCATGCCCAGAAGGATTAGAAATTTAAGGGCAAGTTAAGGAAGGCCTTAAATTCATCATGCTTAGCCAAATAATGGATGTAAATTAGAAAGGGGTGGATTCAGGCTAGACATAAGGAAGAAATTCTTTACAGTGAGGGTAGTGAAGCATTGGAAGAGGTTGCCCAGAGAGGTTGTGGATGCCTCCTCAATCCCTGGAGGTGTTTAAGGCCAGGCTGGACAAGGCACTGAGCAGCCTGATCTAGTGGGAGGTGTCCCTGCTTGTGGCAGGGGGGTTGGAACTTGATGATCTTTAAGGTCCCTTCCAACCCAAACTATTCTATGATTTTACAAGAATGACTCATCTTTCTTGGAGATGAGTGATTTTTCTAGCCTTTTGGTGCATGGGTGATGCCTAAAGCTGGAGCTTTCTAAGCTTTGAGCAGTCCTTCTCACAGCCAAGATCATAACTTGGCAGAGTATCCAAGTAGCAGATGGGCATATGTGCTGATTGCTAATAGATTGCTGGGGTTTTTTTCCATCGATTTCAGTGTTTACTTTGCAAAAGCCACAAAATGCTTCTTCGCTGACAATTCCTCTCTGCTGTTTTATTGCAGGAGGCCGTGGTAGGTGCATTAAGCAAGGGGACAATTGGTACAGCCCCACAGAATTTGAAGCCATGGCAGGACGAGCCAGCAGCAAGGACTGGAAGAGGAGCATCCGCTACGCAGGGAGGCCACTGCAGTGCCTTATTCATGTAAGGTTGAGTTACCCTCCCCCTTTCTGCTGGGAGGGATACATCTGTGAGGGATCTGCCAGGTGCTAAGGCCATGTCCTGGGTCCTGCACATGAGACACACCAACCCCATGAGAGAGCTGGGGCTGTTCAGCTTGGAAAAGAGAAGGTTCCAGGAGGACCTTGCAGCAGCCTGAAGGGATTACAGGAAAGCTGGGGAGGGGCTGTTTGCCAGGGTCTGGAGCCACAGGGTGAGGGGTGATGGTTTGAAACTAGGGCAGTGAGACATGAGGAAGAAGTTCTTGCCCACAAGGGTGGTGAGACACTGGTCCAGGTTGGCCAGAGAGGTGGTGGAGGCCCCATCTCTGGAGACATTGAAGACCAGGCTTGCTGAGGCTCTGAGCAACCTGATGTAGTCAGGTTGATGAGCAACCTGAGCAACCTGATGTAGAGCAGGATGTCCCTGCTCACTGCAGTTGATGGCCTTTGAAAGCCCCTGCCAATCCTTTGATTCTGTGATAATTCTCTGCATTTTCACTTTCTTTCTATTCTGTGTTAACCTCCCTCCCTGCCCTTGGAAAAGAGAAGGTTCCAGGAAGACCTCACATCATCTTCCCTGTGCCTGAAGAGGCTACAGGAAAGCTGGGGAGGGGCTGTTTGCCAGGGCTTGGAGCCACATGACAAGGGGTAATGGTTTGCAGCTAGAGCAGGCAGGCTTAGATGAGACACTGGGAAGAAGATTTTCCCTGTGAGAGTGGTGAGATCCTGGCCCAGGTTGCCCAGAGAGGTGGTGGAGGCTGAGACCTTCTTGCTCTTCAACTCCCTGAAAAGAGGGTGTAGCCAGGGGGATTGGGTTCTTCTTCCAAGGAACAGGCAATGGGACAAGATGAAGTAGCCTTGAGTTGTGCCAGGAGAGAGTTAGGATGGGGAAAATTTTGCCTTCTCAGACACTGGAAGAAGCCTCCCAGGGCAGGGGCTGAGGCCCCATCCCTGCAGCAATTTAAGAACTGGGCAGTCACAGAGCTTAGAGAGATGGTTTAGAGCTGGTTCTCGTCAGAGCTGAGTTGATGGTTGGACTCCATGAGCTGAAAAGTCACTCCAACCTGGCCAATTCCCTGATTCATTGAACGTTTCTTGTTCTTCCTCACTCTCCTCCCATCTGCTTGCCCTGTGCTGTGACATAGTGAATCTATCCTCTATTTCTCCTGCATTGGGTGGGAATGGCTGGATCATTCAGCAGAATGAACTCCTGCTGGCAATGGTTTTGCTGACTTAACACTCACACTGAACTGGTAATCTGCTCATTTCAGGATGGGATTTTAAATCCTCATGCTGCCTCTTGTACTTGTGCTGCCTGCTGTGACGACATGACTCTGGTGAGTTGCAGATTTTGTAGCCATTTGTTTTAAAACAATTTATTGCTCAAGCTGCCTACAAGCAGGTTAAGATAGTCCTAGAAATGTTTGAGTGCTGTGGTTACATAATGCTTTGTAAGAAAAGATAAATAACTGCTAGCATTATTAGAGAGTAGCCTCAGTAAGACTTGGTAATAATGTTTTTTATTTTTCCTTCCATTCTTCCTTTTGTTTTTCCTCATCATTTATGTAAAATGTTGATTGGACATCTCAAAGCTTTTTGTGGTTTTTAACTCAAATTTCACAATTTTTTTAAATTGGAAAAAAAAAAATGTTTCTCTAAGGGAGTAATGTGGTGGATTCACATCTCAATAATGAATCACTCGGGTGGCCTAGTTGGTTAATTAGTTTGAGGTTTGGTTTGTTAAACCTCAGAAACAAGGTTAAAGTCCTGAAAGCAGAATGTTGTGGCTTGACTTGGTGTTTTGGGTTTCTTTTCTGCTATGTACCAGATGATTTCCCAATTTCCTGATCCTAAAACTAAGTGCTTCCCTCATTTGTGTTCTCTTTTCATCTACCACCTTTAACATTCATTATTTGTCCTCCTCCACTCCTTAAATCATGGTGGAACGAGGGTGAATTTGTTCCTCTTCAGCTGGAGGTGCCTGAGTGTAACATTTTATTCAGAGCTCTTTTAGTTTGGAGAAGTAGAAGGTTTTTGGTCAACTGTTACAAACCACACATATTTGGTGGGAATGCCTGTTCCTGTTGCTAGATCATCTGGAAGGATGAAAGTAAACCCAGAATCCCCAAAACAGATGCTTCAACTAATTCTTTCTCCTTTTTTCTCTCCCTTTTTTCCCCCTGCTTGGCCTAGAGTGGCCCCATCCGACTCTTTGTACCATATAAAAGGAGGAAAAAAGAAACTGAAATGCCTGTGAATCCTGCAAAGAAGGACTGCCCCAAAAACATCACTCTGCTTCCTGCCACAGCTGCTACTACCTGTAAGTCTCTGCTAAAAATAGCTTCCATTTTGATGAAGAATTGCCACACTCAATACTTTATGTCAATCACTGTCTTCTTGGAATCACCCAACTGAGAAAACTCTTATTTTACCTTTTGTTGACTCAGAACCTTTAACTAATTTCATTTCCTATTTTGTAGCCCTGCTGGAATTGAAAATCCAGTAGGAAAAGTGCAGCTCCAGCCTTCCCAGAGAGTCAGGGAACTGTGTTTAAAGCATCTTACTGTCTTTTTGCAGCAAGCAAAAAGGTTTCCTGTTTTATTCTGAGAGAGGTCTGGGTTATATTTACCCCCTTTATCTGCTCTATTAGCCCGATGGCAAAGGGGCAGTTGTGGAATCCTGGCCTTGAACCTTAAGTGGGTGTCTGGTAGTTTTTTTTCACAGGTGACAATTGAGAGATTTCCTCCTGGTGAAATTAGATTTAGGGGAGGTTTGGCCCTTTTCTGCTCTGCTGGAAACCCCTTTTCATCATGGAATTACAATTAGAGAATAATCACAACCATAGAATAATCACAATTATAGAATCACAGGATGTGTGGGATTGGAAAGGCACTTCAAAGACCATCTTGTCCAACCCTACCCTAGATGAGGTTGCTCAGAGCCTGGCCTAGAATGTCTGCAGGGATGGGGCAGACATTTTATTCCATCCCCTGAGCTTGATTTTTTTTTTCCTTTAGAAGCTGGTGAGGAGAAAGATCTATGCTATTTCTTGAAATACATAGAAAAAACAGCCTCTAAGCGGCAGGAATAAAATATCCAGCCTGAAAATTGTTAATGAAAACAGGCAGAAGGTAATGCAGTTTCCTCTCCAGCACTCAGGACACATCATGTTTGTGTGTCCTCTCTTCACACCAGCATCTGCTGGAGGGTAATTTTACAGAATTGATGAAGAAGGAGAAATTCATAGAAAACCAACTAAAAGAGAGGTTAGTTTAGATTAGATTACTAGTAACGAAACAAAAAGAAGACTGAAAGATTCTGTACTTTTTGTTGTTTTTTAAAAATCTCCCAGATTCATTAACACAAGGTGCTGTGGTGTCACTGGCATAAAGAAAGAGGACAAGGGATTATTTTGGTGGCAGCCACATACTGCAGCGGGTGTAAATCCACACCCTCAATGCCCTGAAATTGAATTAGTGTTTGCTAAAAGATCTTTCTGGCTGAGCAATGTGCAACGGAATCTGCTCATTATCAATTACTGCTGCCAGATTAATTAATCCTCTTAAAAAAATATCCTGTTTTTTAAACATTTTGGAAGCTACGTGGGTTATGTCCCAAAGGATTTTGGGATTGGCCAAGTGTGCTATATCACCCTGTGTGTAGACAGCTAAAATTGTCCAGCTCACAGAATGAATCCACATGGTTTTTTATGTTGTTTTAAGTAGCAAGAACTTCTTTTACTGAAGTTGTAATAAATTAGGATCATCCAGAAAGTGATGGATTTTGTGGCCCTGATGACACTTTAGGGTCGATGTTTTGTTATTGCTTATAGAGTTATTGGTTTGAGGGGACAATATGTTTTAAGTGAAAACCAAAGCTCCCCCTTACTGAGTGTTAATTATGAAAATTCTTCTAATATTTCCAGTTACTGTGACTCCCTCTGGACAAATCACAACCTCTGGTGCTCTGTCATTCGACCGTGCATCCACAGTGGAAGCCACAGCAATTATCTCAGAAAGTCCATCCCAGGGGGATGTTTTCACTGGAGCCACTGGTAAGAGTTAAGATCTACCATAAAACCTTAGGTTAGAAAGCTTTCTTGTCCCATCCCCTTGCAGTGAGCAGGGACATCTGCACTAGATGAGGTAGCTCAGAACCTCAGCAAGCCCAACCTTGAATTTTGTCCCCTATGATGGGGACTCCCCCACCTCTCCCCACCTTCCTGGGCAAGAACTTCTTCCTCATGTCTCTAACCCTGCTCTGCTCTGCTTTAAACCGTTGTCCCTCATCCTGTTTTCCCTGCCAAACAGCCCCTCTCCAGCTTTCCCAGTCCCTGCAGGTACTGGGAGGCCATGTGTTGACTCATGTACAAGTTTTCATCCACCCTATGTCTGCTAGAGAAGAAGAAAGAAAGATTTGGATGCCGATTGCTATAGGAAGAAGCTTTTTTAGTGCCATACAGAGCATTTATTGCTCCAGAGCTTATGGAGAGACTGCATTACCTGCTTGTCCTTCCTCTGAAATTGTTTCAGCTTGAAATAATACCAGTTACCCCTTTAGTCCAGATATTGTAGCTGCTGCTGAACCTCTCTGCTGATTTTTAGGGTTTTAAGGTCACCTCTCTAATTTTTTCAACACCTCTTTTGTCTTAAAATACTACCAAAAACCCCAGAAAACTGACTGAATTTTGAAACTAGGTGCAAAATGCCAGAATAAATGAAAAATATAAATGATAGTATGGTTTGGGCTGGAAAAGACCTTAAAGATTATTTCTTTTAAAGATGATTTCTTTCTGATTCCATCCCTCCTGCTGTGGCCATGACATGTATTTGTTTCAGTATGATTTATATATGGGGATTGGGAGCTCTGCTGAGGGAATAATTTCCTCTGAGAACCATCATTTGGAGTTCTGGGATTAGTGTCAAGATAAAGGTGAAGAGAGCAGTAATTTTTGCCTTCAGAAGTGAAAGCAGAGAGAGACTAAACCAGAGCTTGATTCTGGCTATAACATGCTACTCTTTCTCACTTTCAACCTTTTTAATTAGAAGAGGGTGTAGGAATTTGTTTTAAAACCTCTAAAAAATAGAGTGGAGATCTTCCCAAGAGCTGTGTTACGATGCTGCTTCCTAAAGCTGTCACTTTCTTGCAGTTCAAGACACCAACGTGCAGCAGCCATGCCGGGTCAACCACCCTGAGCCTCATTATCCCAGTTACCAGGACAACTGTCAGATTTCACCCTTTCCAGAAGCTGCCCTGCCAACCTCCCACCCCAAAATTGGTATGTTTTATGGCTGTAATGCAAGAGGCAGTTAGCAATGCTTGTGTTTCTCACTCGCCTTTCTTTCTCAACAGTGGGGGGGGCAGAAAACTTGATGTTTTCCTTCTGTGGTGATGAGTTTTGCTGTTACTGAGATTTGGAAAAGCAGCTTTTACATTCTGTTATTGAGAAATTTATTGATTCCTGCCAGAGGAGGCTGTTATTTGTTTTTATCCTCCTCCCTAAATCATCTTGCATTCCCCTGCTTTTCCTTCAAGACTTTTGGCACCACTTGGACACTTGTGGTTAAATATTTGGTGCTAAAAATTATAGCACCATTAAATGCACTGGGTTGGAAGGGCCCTTCAGAGACCATCTAGCCCAACAGTAGTGGAGCAGAGACAGTGAGTGGGGACACCTTGCACAAGATCAGGTTGCTCAGAGCCTCAGCAGGACTGGCTTTGAATGTCTACAGGGTTGGGACCTCTGGGTAACTTGGGCCAGTGTCTCACCAGCTTCATGGGGAAAAACTTCTTCATGTCTCATCTAGTTTCAAATGATTCCCCTCATCCTATCACTGCACATCTGATCAAAGACACTGTCTCAGCACCTTCGTGGGCAAGAACTTCTTCCTCATGTCTCACCTGCCCTTCTCTAGTTTCAAACCATCCCCCCTCAACCTGTGTCTCCATGCCCTGGCAAAAAGCCCCTTCCCCAGCTTTCCTGTAGCCCCTTCAGTTACTGGGAGGTCTCCCTGCAGCCTTCTTTTCTCCAGGCTGCACAGCCCCAGCTCTCTCAGCCTGTCCTCATAGCAGAGGAGTTCCAGCCTTTGGATCATGCTCACAGCCTCCTCTGGCCCCTCTCCAACAGCTCCATGTCCTTCTTGTGCTGAGGGCTCCAGATCTGGAGGCAAAAACTCCTGGTGGGGACTCACCAGAGCAGAACAAAGAGGCAGAATCACCTCTTTCTGGTCTTCTGATACAGCCCATGACAGAGTTGGTTTCTGGGCTGTGAGCACACACTGTTGGCTCATGTTCAGCTTTTTGTCCACCAGTACCCCCTGTGATTTACTTGTACTGGTAGAAATGGAAGAAACTGGAATTGCAGCCATAGAGAATTATTGTTTCTTGCTTTATGTGTTTTTTATCCATCCTGGACAAGTGGATGGAGCAGAGAAATGAGCTGCCTCTGGCTGGTTGATGGTCAGGTGATTTTTAGACCTTTTACTTGTCAATTTTCTATCATTCTGTGAAGTTTCTCTGATGCTTCCTGATATCTCTGACACAGAGGAGCTGTCAGGAAGGTTTTTATCCTTCTTGCTGTTCTCTCAGACATAAAGAAAAGATAATGTAAACATCTTATGCTCCTTTGTGCACTGTGAAGTCCTCCTTTTTAAAAAATCTCCATTCTCCTCTCTTTCTGACCTTTTTTTTACTTACTTGGAGCAGCACAGTGCGTTCCTACCCTGTCTGGAATGAAATCTTGTTTATTTTAAGTCTTATTCACATCTTGATGTTGCTAATTAAACATTGAGGGGTTTTTTAGGTTTTTTTTTTTGTTGTCTCTTGACTGATACACCTCTGCCTAAATGAGGTACTGGAAGCAATTCTCATTAGAGAGGTTATCAAATGCCACTGTGATAATTTCCTTGCTGGAAATGCAGGAGTGGGGAAGGTTTTTCTGCAAACAGCTCCTGATAAAAGGCTGCTTTATCTCTTCCTCATATCTGAGGGCAAATAGTTCCAGTCATGTGCAAATGGATTGAAATCACTATTTTGATTAAAGGCTGAGTGTCAAATTGTGGGTTTGCCTGAATGGTGAGCTTGTGCTATGTCAGAAAAATTCACACAGGGGGATTTGAGATTTGTTCTCTTGCTCCAAATCATAGAATCATGGAGTTGGAAAGACCTTCAAAGGCCATCGAGTTCAACCCTGCACTACATCAGGTTGCTCAGAGCCTCAGCAAGCCCCAGGGATGGGGTCTCCACCGCCTCTCTGGGCAACTTGAGCCAATGTCTCACCACCCTTATGGAGAAGAACTTCTTCATAATGCCTCATCCCCTGCTCCATCCTATTGCTACAGACAAAGAGTCTTCCTCTGTCTTGTAGACCCCTTCAGGTACGGGGAAGCCACTGTGAGGTCTCATCTCCAGGCTGAACAGCCCCAGCTCTCTCAGCCTGTCCTCAGAGCAGAGGGGCTCCAGCCTCCTGGTTGTCATCATGGACTCCTCTGGCCCCTCTTGTGCTGAGGGCTCCAGGGCTGGATTCTTTCAGCTTTTGCTGCTTGTTTGAAGAACTACCAGATGTGACTCTGGGCTGTAGAGGCTCACTCTTCCTTTTGGGATTAGGCCAGGAGAGGTTTCAGAGCTGCAGTGAGCCTTAGTCTTCAGAGTAACCAAAATATGTGTGGCTGTGTGTACTGAAGCTGTGTGATCTGTAATAAAAGAACTCAGTACCCTCGGGGACTGAGCAGATATTCTTTATTGCAGTGCCGGACAAAGGGGAAATAATTCTCACAAATCATGTGTACCAAGTGCAGCAACAGCCTGAGAACTGAGCAAAAACTGATTGCAAAGTTTCCTGTAAATGGTGGTGTCATTATCTGGACCTTTGCTTTCTCCTGATGTTTTTTATCAGTGTTGTTATCTGAACCCAGCTGCTCTTGGTGCTCCTGGCCATCTCACCCCATCAACCTGGACCTTTGTAAGGACATTGCAGGTCCAACAACACCAATTCAACCCCTCCCACCATTCATACTGCTTGTATAGAAAACTCCTGTCCTCATCATTGAGTGTTTCTGCATTGAAACACCATGGCTGTTTCACTGCAAGCATCTTCTCTCATCTCCATTATAATGAATTTCTTCATATCTTCTCTTCATTCTTCCCTTTTATTCTACTTCCTTTGGCAAAATTTAGGTAGCAAATTAATTTCTTTAAAAATCTCCTCTTTGCTACCTTCAATTAAAATATTTGGTGGTTTTGGTGTGGGTATTTTTATAGCCCTAGTGTGTTTGGATAGGATGAATGGATCCAAGAAAATCCCAATTGTTGAGGTTGGTTATTTGTTTGGGTTTTATTTGTTTTTGGGTTTTTTTGTTGAGTGGGTTTTTTGTTTTTTTTGTTTGTTTGTTTGTTTGTTTCTTGGTGTTTTTAAGGGCTTCTCAACCAGTGGTTTTGGAGAAGTTCATGTTTGTAATACGTGGAATTTTGAGGTGAAGATAACAGGCTTGCTTTTATTACAGTCTTATGGTTAAGATCAGAATTCATGATGCACAGGGGAAGGTGGCATGAACCACTGCCACTGTCTTTTGGAGCTGTGCAGCCTGAGGATGGCCATCTGCATTGGGTGGTTGCCCCAGAGCAGGGTTTGTTTGCCCACTGTGCCAGATGCCAGAAGACATGCAAAGCTAAATTATTTACTGAAATAATTTCCGTTGGAACAAGAGTGACATGGGTATATTTTGGAGAACTTGAGAAATGTGATCACAGAATAACATCTTAGCAATGGCTAAGGAAACCATTGTGCAGATGTTTTAGGAGGGGTTAATCCCTTCCTGGCATAGACAGAAGGAATCTGAAGCATTTATTCTTCTGTCCTCTGGGTTTAAGAGTGGCCCAAGGGCTTGTCGTGCAATGTAGGGATTCTGTGCCCATTGAGTGAAAAGAGATGGGTCTGTTTAGCAAATATTTAGAGTGGAAATTCTCACAGAGCATCTTTAAAAATAAAATGCAATAAACCAACACAACAAACCCACCTCCTCCCCCTTCATGGAAATCCATACTGTGGATTACACAATCCCAGAAGCCAGTCCTGTCCTGGGCTGTATCAGAAGAGCAGGGGCCAGTAGGTGGAAAGATGTGATTCTGCCTCTGGTGAGTCCCCACCATAAGTTATTGCCTCCACCCCTGGAGCCCTCAGCACAAGAAGGACATGGAGCTGTTGGAGAGGGGCCAGAGGAGGCTGTGAAGCTGTAGCTGGAGCCCCTCTGCTACAAGGACAGGCTGAGGGAGCTGGGGCTGTTCAGCCTGGAGAAGAGAAGGCTGCAGGGAAACCATATAGCCCAGGTTACCCAGAGGTGGTAGAGGTCCCAACCCTGTAGACATTCAAAGCCAGTCTTGCTTTGAGAAGACTGGGGAAATCTCACAGTGACCTCCCAGTGCCTGATGGGGCTACAGNCACAGTGACCTCCCAGTGCCTGAAGGGGCTACAGGAAAGCTGGAGAGGGGCTGTTTGCCAAGGCAGGGAGCCAGAGGAGGAGAGGTGATGGTTTGAAACTAGAGAAGGGCAGTGAGACATGAGGAAGAAGTTCTTCCTCACGAGGGTGGTGAGACACTACCCCAGAGAGGTGGTGGGGGCCCCATCCCTGGAGACATTGAAAACCAGGCTTGCTGAGGCTCTGAGCAACCTGATGTAGGGCAGGATGTCCCTGCTTACACTCCGATGGCCTTGGAAAGTCCCTTCCAACCCTTTGATTCTGTGATAATTGTGTGTATTTTCACTTTCTTTGTATTCAGTGTTAACCTCCCTCCCTGCCCTGTCTGTGCCCCCCCCAACTCCCACCAAAGCCATCTCATCCTCGGTGGTGAACGGACTGGAAGTGACGGAGCAGAGGAGCTGGTTGTACCTGGAGGAGATGGTCAGTTCTCTGCTCAACACTGCCCAGCAGCTGAAGACTCTGATTGAACAAGCCAAGCATGCCAGCTCCTCCTTCCGTGAGGCTGCCATCACCCAAGCCAAAATCCAAGCTGATGTGGAGAGGAAAGAGGTAATTACAAACAGAGGAGGGGGGGGCACCTTGTTTGCCTGGGTGATGAAATGAGTAGTATCACACTGGTTATCACTGGCCTTAGCAGTGGTGTGGGCCACAGCAGCCCTTAGAAGTTGCTTCTTTATGTCTTGTGAGCAATATTGCCAAGACAAATCACAGGATGAATCATAGAATGGTTTGGGATGGAAGAGACCTTAGAGATCATCGAGTTCCACCCCCCCTGCCATAGGCAGGGACACCTCCCACTACATCAGGCTGCTCAGTGCCTTGTCCAGCCTGGCCTTAAACACCTCCAGGGATTGAGGGGACATCCACAACCTCTCTGGGCAGCTTGTCCCAGTGTTTCACTACCCTCATTGTAAAGTATTTCTTTCTTATATCTAGCCTGAATCTATCCCCTATGATGGAGGTAGGAAGGGACCTGTGGAGATCATCTAGTCTGACCCCTTTTACCAGAGGAGGAATATTTCTATTTGTCCTGGGGGAAGGAGTAGAGTGTTTTGGGATCCCAAGAAGGATGGGTAGCAGTCCAGTAATGCAAACTCTTTGCTGTTACAAGTCCTGAACTCCCTCATCAGCCATGCTTAAACCTGAGACAAGCTCTCAGCATTCATAGAATCATAGAATAGTTTCGGTTAGAAGGGACCTTAAAGGTCATCAAGTTCCACCCCCCCTGCCATAGGCAGGGACACCTCCCACTACATCAGGCTGCTCAGAGCCTTGTCCAGCCTGGCCTTAAACACCTGCAGAGAGGGGACATCCACAACCTCTCTGGGCAACCTGTTTGAGTCAAGTGAGCAGGGCTGCCCAAGAGGCTTTTAGTGGCCTGAATAGGCAGAGGGATGAGAGGAACAATAAGCTGAAATTTATGGGGAAGATGAGCAGCACAATTTAGAGATATCTTTCTGAGCATTGTGCAAGCACAGCTCTTCTCACGTGAGCCTTGTGGACAGGCTGAAGGGCTGTCTGGTGTTACTGGTGTATTGGCTTATCCCTAGTGACCCTTCTCTCCTTTGTGAGGGACTATTCTCCTTGCTTTTCCTCAGTTAATATAGGGTAGGGATCCTGGACTCTTCTTAACACTGAGCCCCTAAATGTGGCTGAGTGTGCTGCCAGATGTCTTTCCCTTCTCCTTCAAATCCACAGCTGCTGGTGTGGACTTGAAGGGCAGAGGTGGGGGGCAACTTGCTGTGAAACCAGTATCATTGCTTTTAGCTGATGACCTCCCTTCCTGTACCCCTCTGTCTGCTGTTGCCACCATCAGTGTCCCTGCTAACATCAGCTTTCCACTGAATTCATAGGCACAAGTGTGCAGCAAGAGGCCTTGAAGAAATGTGTGTGGGAAGACTTTGCTGAGAGCTGAGCCCTCCTAGGACAGTCTTGCATCATCTTTGATATTCTTTGCCACATTTTCTCTGCTATCACCTTCCTCTAAGCTGCATCCTTGATGTGCAGGTGTGTGATAACCTTGAGAGTCTTAATTCTTCCCTGCCACCCCTCCTGGGTATTGGTGCTGCTGTCCAGGTTTGGGCCATCTGCTGCTAAAAAAATCTTTGTATGAAAAGCCTGGGATACCCCAAAACTGGCAGCTTTGACACAGTTTAGAGGTGAACATCTGACTGCTTAACTCAGCTTCTCCTCTTTTCCCAGTCTCTGTGCTGTCTTCCCTTCTGTTTTATCCCTGCAGTGCTTTCTGGAACAGTTGTTCAGAGCCCTTTCCCCCCACCAAATGCATCTCAATTTTGTGTAATTCTAGTTTCTTCTTGCCTTGGGAATGGGAGTTAAAATCCCTCCTGTCTGTTGATTAAAGCATTGGCTTTACAAGGTGAGGAAAAGCACATCTTTGTCTCCAGAGAAAGCCCTTTTTCCAGTAACTATTGAATCCCCACAACACTACTTGTGTGTCTTAACATTTTTATGTGCCCTTGTAACATTTTTTGTTAAAAACACTTGCACATGATGCTGTTTATCCAGTATCCAAATAACAACTGTAGAGCTTGCTGCTGTCTGCCAGCATCTGGAGCCATCTGAGCCATGCTGCAGATAAATATTTATCGCTTCCTTCTAGTGAATTCCAATTTTGGAATAAAACTGGGTTTCAGGGTACAAGGGCTGGCTCTGGAACTCCAGTAAATGTCAGATATTTCGCTTTTCTGTCAGTCAGAGCTGCTTTCTTGATCCCACAAAAGTTTGTAACGTTCTTTCCCAGGCTGAGCATCATAGAATCACAGAAACAGAGTTGGAAGGGCCCTTCCAAGGCCATCAAGTCCAACCCCCTGCAGTGAGCAGGGACATCCTGCACTACATCAGGTTGCTTAGAGCCTCAGCAAGCCTGGATTTGAATTTTATCTCCAGGGATGGGGCCTCCATCACCTCTTTGGGCAACCTGGGCCAGTGCTTCACTACCCTCATGGAGAAGAACTTCTTCATATCTAACCCTGCCCTGCTCTAGTTTCAATCCTTTTTCAGGCCCTGGCAAAAAAAAAAACAACCTATAAATACAAGTTGATCATAAATCATACACCCTAGAAACTATAAATCCTAACAATGAGGGCAATTTGTAAGCCTGAAATCCACATGTATGAAATTATTTTTTTCAATTTTCTCCTAGTCTAAAATGCCAAAACTTAAGTTACATTTATCTTATCTACAAGGCAGCAATGTTTTGCCAGAAAAGCAAACCAAAACCTGTGTAACTCAGTGTTTATATTAATATCTCATGAAAAAACAAGAGCATCACACTTATGAAAATGAAAATATAAAAATATTTGGAAGCACTCATTACTTGGAACTTGATGCAAGCAGTAAGAGAAGATTCTCCACTCTCATTATTCTGCTCCTTCAGCTTTTCTGTTGCCATTGCTGAGGGATTTAGTAAAAAACATCTAGAAAGAAGGTGAGCAGGGCAACAACTTGCAGGACTGGCACAACAGGAGATGATTCTTTATGCAAAAGTCTTTAATTTTTTGGAGTGTGCATTAAGCTTCTATCAAATAAATTTTAGGAGGGAGGAGAATCCAAGCTCTGATGTGGAAGGCATTGCTGGGTGATCATAGAGATCTTTAGTAAACATGCTGATTTCTTTATAAAATGAAAAGAATTAGTGTCAAGTGTTGAAGTGGCCTCTGAAGTGTAGCAATACCTCTGAAAGCAAGGTGGAAGATTAAATCAGCTGTAATAGCTGGACTCCTAGTTCTTTTTTTAGCAAGATTAAAACAATTCAGGGCTAGAGAGTAGGAAATTATTTCAAAAAGTATTATTTCAAAAAGTTGAGAATTGAAGGTTTGTGGGGTTTTTTGTTTGCTTCTCTCTCTGACAACACTTTTTCTTTCTTCATAGTTTCTGAATGGCTTGGGTTCTTCAAACTGGGGGCTGAGCTGCACCGGTGAGATGGGGAGAAGGGGAAAGGGGAGAGAAGGGGATTAAACATGTAGTTTTTTTGGAGGGGGAGAAGATGCTGAGGCTGGGACAAGATCAAAGGCTTCCTCTTGCTGTCCTCCTTGGCAATCTCTGGGATGTAGGATTAGCCAGGCTCACAGGGGATGGAGTGGAGTCTGGTGCAGGGAAGGATTTTCATTCTGCATCCTTATGCAGAGCTGGAATTGAGCATGTTTGCCCCTGGCACTGCTGTGGAGGGGATTATTTGTTCAGAAGTTTCTAGTCTGGTTAGAAATACCAGCTTACCACACTACTTTCTTCACTAAAAAGGAGTTTGGAAACATTTTGCAGCTTTCCTTAGGCCAGTTCTCTTAACCTGGGTCATTTATCTTCCACTTAGAAGTGAAAACCTGCTTTTTAATCCTTCCTGATGAATTCATAATTTCTCTCTGCCTGTGCTCAGGGTGGCAGGGGGCTGAGGCACAAAGCATTGAGTTCCAATTCTTCATGGCCAGTGCTCACCAATGTTAACAATTCTCTGAAGAATTAAAGTGATTTTCTTCCTGAGCCAGAGGAGGACTCTTAAAGCCAGCAGCCACCTCTCAGATTTGGAGACAATTTTGCGTTTCAAACGAGTAGTTTTGGAATGAACATTTGCAAATGCTGTTACACAGCACTGGAAGCATCAGGGATGTTGTGTGTCCTGTGTTGCTAATTATAATTAGCCTAATCTTGTCTATTTGTCAAAGAATGAGTGTTGAGATTTCCCCATCACCTCCTCCACCTCCTTGGGGTGTTTAAATTGAATTTGATGCCCTGGTGATAGGAAGGTTCTGAAGGTTGTCATCTCAGAGGAGAATAAATACTGGGATGTCAGGTCATGCAGACACTTGGAAATTAAACCTTTAATCTCCTTATCCCAGGTCATTGTCACACCTGGATAAACCTGCTCTGCCTGATAGTGGGGATTCAGATTTTTTATTCCTTTTTTTTTTTTTTAAATGATCACAAAACATTGAAATCAAGATTAGCCTGTCGTTGAATCAGGATCAGGTTTGAATCCCTTTGTTTTCAGACTCCAGCCTTGGCTGCAGTGGGGGGACTTGAACTGATTTGGGGGAAACCTGCTTTAAATGTCACCTCCAGAGGAGTCCATTCCCAAAACTACTTGAAAGCCATTTTTATTAAAAGGAGGAGGAATGGTTGATGCTGTTTCTAATGTCTTGGGGGTTCGAATTCTGTCTGTTTTCTCCCACTGGTTCTGTTGGGTTGTGCTGTCCCTTCTGCTGCTAGAACATTAGGATCATTCAACTTGACCCCAAATTTCACCCAACCTGGTAACACTTGGCCCTCTTACCTTCACCTTTTCCTTATTATTCCTTTGCAAACTTCTCGCATTCTCATGTGCATGGGATGCAGTTCTCTTGTGGAGATTAAATCCTGTCTGGATGGAGTGGGGAGAGCAGGGTTTGACTAAATGCTGGAGTTCACTGGCACTTTATCACCTCAAGCTGTTTCATCTCAGGTTTCTTCATTGATCTCCACATAGGGGCAAACCATTCATCTCTTAGAAGAGCTTACCAGAAGCAAGTTCAGTGTTAGGACCCTCTGTACAGAGCATCCTTTTCAACCCCTCATGTCATGCTCTGGCTGGGGGATGATGACTCTGGTGTGTTTTTCCTTGCAGCAATATCAGAACCAGTTGTTTCAACAGACAGAAGATGTGGATGGGAAAACAGAAATCATCATCAAGGTAAGATGAGGAGGTGGCATGTTTTATCAAGTCTTTTGTTCTTTGTCTTAGAATCACAGAACCTTCCAGGTTGTCCTTTCAGCTCATGAAGTCCAACCATCAAACCAGCTCTAAGCCAGATCTCCAACCACTGTGTCTGCCCAGCTCATAAGGGATGAGACCTCAACTTCTGCCCTGGGCAGCCTCTTCCAAAGCTTGAGAGCTCTTGCAAGGGATACATTTTCCCCAGTCTCCATCCTAACCCTCCGCTGGCACAACTTGAAGCCATTCCCCCTTTTCCCTCAGCCTTTTCCTTGTGAGAAGAGCCCCACTTACCCTTTCATGGAGTTGTAGAGAGTGAGAAAGTCTCAGCCTCCTTTTCTCCAGGCTGAAACTCCATTAGAACTTCTCCAAACCCTTCTCTGTGGTCTCCGTGCCCCCCAATTGCTTTCTTTTATGGTGAGAGGCCCAAAACTGAAAAAAGCTCTCAGTGCCCAGTACAGGGGTATGATCACAGCTTCAGTCCCACTCAGCACACTGTGTCACACACAGGTAGAGCTGTGTGCACTGGTCAGTATTTTCCAGCCCTAAAAGGTTGTGAAGTGTCCCTTTTGGGACAAAGTGACAAAGAGCAGCTTTCACCCCCCCTTTTTCAGTGACCTGATTTCCCAGCTGTTAATTGCAGATGTGCTGGTAAGGTGGGAGTAGAGGGTGTGATGAACTTGGTGTTAATTTTGGGTTGGTTGTGCTCAAAAGAGGGAAGGAGCTGGTGAAACTAAAGACTCAGAGACAGTTTCACAGGCAAGAAACAACTCCCTGTCACAGCCTTATGCTGTTTCTCTGACATGCTAATGATTTCTCGGTAATTTAATGAGCTGGGAGCAGGGTGCTCTGTGAAGTGCTTATTTTTGTGGTGTTTGAATGATGCTTCCACCTAGATATTCAGGTTATGTTAATTGATGTCACCTTTATAAGATGAAAGCAATAGACACCAAAGCTACCTTTAAAAAACAGGTGTGATTTTTTTCATCCATGTATCACATCTCATCTTACTTCAAGGTTTGTGTCCTTGCTCCTTCTTAATTTTACTCCTCTGTTTCCCTCTTGGGATGCTGCTGCTGTAGTCATGCTGCTGCCTGCCAGCCCCTGGATGCCTTTTTCCTCTCAGAAAACAAGAGAAGCGTCCCAACGTTGTGCTTCCTCCTGTCTTTCACTGATAAACAGGACTATAAACCAGGCAAAACCAACCATCAAATCTCCCTTTCCAGCTTTAAATTTGAGATAAACTCAGAGGCAGGGTAGGGGTGTCCTGTGTGTAGCCTCTACACTGCTGTTGGGTTAAGACTAACTCCTGCAGGGGTTGGTAAGATAAATGTTAAGTTATTGGGGATGAGTTCAAGACCATATATTATCTCACCCATGGTTTTGAAGGGCTTTTTACCCTCTCAAAGCTCAGTGGTCCCTGCTAACTGGCTTTCTGGAGATGTGTCCAGAAGCCACTTGGTGATTTGTGTTCATATATTGAGGATATTTGGGAAACAGGAGCTTCTCACTCATGTTCCATCACATTGTGTCACAGCAGCTGTGTTACACTTTGGTGACGTCCCTCTTGTTGTCCTCTCTGAGGTTGTCCCTTTGCCATCTCTTTTCACAGCAATCTTGTGTCAACTGTGGTCGTGAGGCAACAAATGAGTGCACTGGGTGCCACAAGGTCAACTACTGCTCCACCTTCTGCCAACGCAAGGTACCAGCTTATTTGGAAGTTGTGGGAACCCTGGGGAGTTGTGACCCTGGGGAGAGCCTGATGGTCGTAAAGACATCAAGAGGAACAGGCAGCAGAACATGCCATGTGGTGGGGGCAGCTCTGCCATCCCAAACCCACTCTGCCAGGATGGAGCATGTCTGGTGGTCAGGGTCTGGGTAAAACAATAGGATGAGAAAGTCTCAAATTTTACACTCATCTTCTCACAGGTGATTAAAAAAAAGCAGATCAGAAACAAGCCCTCTGGAAGCTGTGAGGAGCAGTTCAGTTGGGAGCACTTTAGAATCATAGAATAGTTTGGGTTGGAAGATCATTGAGTTCCAACCCCCCTGCCATAGGCAGACACCTCCCACTACATCAGGCTGCTCAGTACCTTGTCCACCCTGACCTTAAACACCTCCAGAGAGAGGACATCCACAATCTCTCTGGGCAACCTCTTCCAGTGTCTCACCACCCTCAACCTAAAGAATTGCTTTCTGAATCTACCCCCTGCAAGAGATTGAACTAGATGGCCTTGAAAATTACCTTCTCAGCCCATTTGTGCTGGAGAAAGCAACTCTCTAACAAGACATCTCTTGGCTCATGACCTTTCTTCCCCTTTGCAGGACTGGAAGGACCACCAGCATGTCTGTGGCCAGTCAACCACAGTGACAGTCCAAGGCGATGAGGTGCATGTCACAGACAGTGTGATGGAGAAAGTTGCTGTCTGAGCACACCTCTCTCTGACTGCTCACTGCATTGGATGCTCAGTACCAATGCTCTGTCCTCTCCAAACCACACTCTTCTCCAGCAGCCTCCTTTTTGAAAGACTTTCTGATACTCCGTGAGCATTTGGCATCTTCTACCACAACTTGGAGCAACACAAAGACTGTGAAAAACCTCACCTGGACAAAGCAAACCCCACTGAACTGGAGCCTCCTTCAGCTTGAGGAAACTTGACTGTGCCAGAATGGAACCTCTTCCACCGTGTGGATCTCTTCATCTTTCATGAGATGCATCCAAGGCAGGTGCTGCCATGAGATTTGCCAGTGTTTCTTTCTCCCCTGTGCCTCCTTCCCTCTCCTTTGAGAACATTTGCTTTATTTAATTGCCTTGAAAAAATCAGGGCAGGTTTTAGTTTGCCATTAGTAGGACTTTTTTGGGGGGTTTTTGGGGGTTTTGGTGGTGTGGGTTTTTTTAACCTTCCTCCCCATGTTCCCGTTGTGCTGGGTAAACATAAAACACAGCAGAGTTTCGTCTCTCGAGTAGAAATAAAAGAGTTGTTCAATAAAATGAGGTGAAACCATGAGCATGGCAGGGCAGGCTCCCTCCTCCTCTTTGGCCGCACTTGGAGGTGCTGAGAACTGGTTTCACTCCATTCCTCACTGGCTGAGGAAGTGCAGTCCCCTAAATCGAAGATGATCAAACCCAAAGTGAAGTGAGAATGTTTTCACGGAGTCTTTTTGCCTTTTAGTAGCTGCTAATTGAGCAGCAGGAAGGGATTTGCTGCACTTCCCCTTTCTTGTGCCTTCAGGGGTCTCTTTGCTGGTCTGAAAGAGGCAGCCCCAGCTCCCAGAGACACAGCAGCAGGGCTTGATTTCACTCACCACTCACCAGTTTGGTTTAAATCCCTGGAACTGGTGGAGCCTGAGGCATTTCCAAGCCAGGCTGAGCTAAGGGAGGACTCCTTTGGTCTTGGAGGATTCCTCCTGTGCAGGGTGAGAGCAGGGAATGTGTCACTTCAGCACCTCAGGGGGGTGTTTTACTGCTCAGTGCCTGCCAAGAGAAACCCAAATCATAGGATCATAGAATGGTTTGGATTGGAAGGGACTTTAAAGATCATCGAGTTCCAACCCTCCCCTGCCATAGACAGGGACACTTCCCACCAGACCAGGCTGCTCAGTGCCTTGTCCACCTTAAACACCTCCAGAGAGAGGACATCCACAACGTCTCTGGGCAGCCTTTTCCAGTGTCTCACCACCCTCACCATAAAGAATTTCTTTCTTATATCCTGCCTGAATCTCCCCAAAGATGTCTCCTAAGATATCTTTTTTATGTTGCCACTATGTTACATTCATTTGCTTTATTTCCTTAGTGACATCTATCTTTAGCTACTTCCAAACCCATTTTATTTTCTTTTTCCTTTACGTTGGAGGAGCCAAATTGTTGCTCTGAGTTCTTTAAAATATTCCTTCCCACCTCAATCCAAAGCAAGAGCTGCCTGAAAAACCATCTTGGGGCCTTTCTCCAGTCAAGCATCACACAAGTTTCTCCACCTGCCACTGCTGTGTGGGGACAATCCCCAGGTTTCATCTGCTGGTTGTCACCTGCAATTACTTACTACAACAAGCTTCAGCTCCATCTGGACAGCAGAGTGTAGACAGAAATAGATCTTTAATGAACTATACAAAAAAGAAAAATAAACAACAAAAAAAAACAGCCCAGAGGTTCCTCCTTCCTCCTCCTCAGCAGAAGAGGTGCAAGACTTTGCGGAAGAAGTTCCTGAACTCAGTGTTGAAGACGGTGTAAATGATGGGGTTGAGAGCACTGTTCACATACCCCAGCCAGGTGACAGTGCTGGTGACCTGGGTGGGAATGGTGCAGGATTTGCAGAGAGCCCTGGTGATGTGCACCACAAAAAAAGGAGTCCAGCAGACGAGGAAAGCACCTGCCAGAGGGACATGAAAGAGAGAAAGTCATGTGTTAAAAGAAGACTGAAGTTAAGGGGAATGTTTGCCAGGGTATGAGGGATGATGATTTCAAACTAGTGCAGGGCAGGGTTAGATGAGACATGAGGAAGAAGTTCCCCATGGAAGCTCTTCCTTTGGATTGAGGTGGGAAGGAATATTTTTAAGGAACTCAGACCAACAATTTGGCTCCTCCAGTGTAAAAGAAAAAAAAAAAAAAAAAAAAGAAAAAAAAAAGGCTTTGGAAGCAGCTAAAGATACGGAAATAAAGCACATTAATATAACATAGTGGCAGCATAAAAAAAGATGTCTTGTGAGACATCTTTGGGGAGATTCAGGCTGGATATAAGAAAGTTCTTCCCCATGTGAAGATGGTGGGACACTGGCCCAGGTTGCCCAGAGCTGGTAGAGGTCCCAACCCTGTAGACAGTCAAAGCCAGGCTTGCTGAGGCTCTGAGCAGCCTCATCTAGTGCAGGATGTCCCTGCTCACTGCAGGGGGTTGGACTTGGTGGTCTTGGAAGAGCCCTTCCCTACCCTATGATGATGTGATTGCAAGAATCATGGCTTGGGTCAGAAATTAATAGGGACAGCTCAGTGCTGAGGGACAAAGCAGCAGTAGATGTGGTAACACCACCAACTCCTACTCACCAACAACAACTGGCAGCACCCTCATGGCCTTCCTCTCCCTGCCATTGATCTTGGCCTGCTTCCCACTGCTTCCCAGCTGGGGGTACTTGAGGTGTGGGTAGGAGACAGTCTGGATTCCATTGTTCATCACCCCACAGTCCCTGGGGTGCTCAGACAGGGCATAAGGGTGGCACTCCTCCACCTCCAGGCTGCTCTGCCCTGGCTGGAGGAAGGCTGAGGGGTGGTAGAGCTTGGTGTTGGCTCCATAGATGCCACCCCTCAGCTTGGCTTTCCTGGCTTCTTCCCAACGCTTGAGTCCTTGGAACATGGCGCAGTAGAGCATGAGCATGATGGGGCAAGGGATGAAGAAGGAGCAGATGGAGGAGTAGACGATGTAGTTGTCATCCTCCAGCTGACACAAGCTGGGGTCCCGGTTGGGGACGTTGTTGAGGCCAAAGATGACGGGGGAAGCCACGGCAAAGGCAAAGATCCAGGTGGTGGAGATGAGGATGAGCTGCCGCAGGTCGATCTGGCGCCTGTTGTAGTTGAGGGGGATGGAGACAGCGATAAACCTGCCAACAGAGGTCCACAGTGAGTCAGTCACAGGACAGGAGGTGGTGGCACTGCATGGGACACTGATCCTAAAACCACTCCCCTACTGGCATAGCCAAGGTGTGGACTGCAGAAGCGTGTCACTCCCCATTAAAAACCACCCAAAGGGACAGTTCTTGTGGTGTCTTACAGCTGTGCTTTCTGCCTGGCCACTGTCAGGCTACTGGTGGGACAAAGCTGGTCATGGGGGAAGTTGAACGAGCCTTTAGAGGAGAGCAGGACTTTTCAGGGGGACCCTTGACACCAACACATGGTGGGAAGAGGAGGAAAGTACTTGCCGATCCACGCTGATAGCACAGAGGTTGAAGATGGAGGCTGTGCAGAGCATCACGTCCATAGTCATCAGGGCATCGCACAGCACCATGCTGAGGGACCACACACCTCCCTGGAACTGAAAACATTTCCCAGGGTCAGAGGATGCCACAACCCTTTAAAATTAAGTGAAATGAAGCCCTGCATGGATGTCTCAGCCTTTTGCAAACAGTCCCAGCTCAGGGCACAGAGCTCAGCTTCCAGCTCTGCCCTGAGCCGCACACACAGCTCATGGCTTCTTTTGGGCTTGCCTCTCCAGTGAGGAAGAGCTGAGCAGAGAGGGGCTCTTAGAATCATAAAATATTTTGGGTTGAAGGGACTTTAAAGATCATCAAGTTCCCACTAGATCACACCTCCACCTCCTCTCTGGGCAACCTGGGCCAGCTTCTCACCATCCTCAAGGGGAAGAACTTATCTAACCTTCTCTGCTTTCAAACCACTGCTCCTCATACAGACCCCATCAAAGAGTCTTCATCCTATAGGTCCCTTCAGGTACTGGGGAGCTTCTAGAAAGTCTCCCTGGTCTCTCCTCTCTTCTCCAGGCTGAAGACCCCCCAGCTCTCACCCTGTCCTTGTAGCACAGGAGCTCCAGCCCCCTGATCATCCTCATGGTCTCCTCTGAATCACATCAGGCACTAAAAATGCCTCCAATTCTTTTTCCATTTCTCCACCAAGCTGTAGGAGTCACTTGTGGGGGAAGTGGTGGGACAGGAGGTGCCACCCCACTGTGTTTTCACTTGCCCACCTTGGCAAAACGTGCTGAGGGACCTCTGGGAGGAGTGAATGACATTGGATTAGAGGCAATGGCTGGGTCATGTGGCTCAGTGGTACCTAATTAAAGGAGGCTGCAGAAGATTAGCTTGTCAAGGTACAGCATGTAAAGCTTTAGGGATCAGAAACAGCTCAAGCTGCCTTTAAGAAATGCTCCAGAGCAACTCCCACTGGTTTATTTTACATCCCTTTCCTTTTTCAGCCCAAATCCTCCACTGTTGCTGCTGCAGACATGGGGAGATGTGCAGCAGAAAGGATGCTCAAAGGCAATTTCCCTTAACCCAATAAAATAGAGCTTCAGATATCCCCCCACACGCTAGCTGAGGTGCTGTGAGCTTTCTAAGACTGGAGAAAAAGTAGGCTGAGGGGAGACCTTCTCACTTTCTCCAACTCTCTGAAAGGAGGGTTCAGCCAAGGGGGGAAATAAGGATCTTCTCCCTAGGAACAGACTATGGGACAAGAGGGAACGGGCTCAAGTTGTGCCAGGGGAGGGTTAAAATGGAGATTTGGAAATTATTTTACCATGAAAGGGTTCTCAAGCATGGGAAGAGGATGCCCAGGGAAGAGGTTGAGGCCCCATCCCTAGAAGGATTGAAGAGCTGGGCTGACACAGAGCTTAGAAATATGGTTTTAGGGATGGTTCTTGTCAGAGCTGTGTTGATGGTTGGACTCCATGAGCTGAAAGGTCCCTTCCAACCTGGGATATTCCCTGATTTGATGTGTGCTCTCAGCACAGCTCTGGCAAGAGCTCTGCAGGAGCTGAGGTCGAGCAAATGAAGCACCATCCATGAAACCTCCTGGCATCTCCTCTTGGAAGAAGATGGAGAACTCTGAGTGTGTGACAAGGAGGGTCACACTTTGCCCTTTACTCAGAGCTGTGGCAGACAAGGAGGGTTTATAAGCAGGGGATAATGATTTTGCTGCCCTGGCTGCAATCCACACACCCTTCAAAGTCATATTCCAGATGCAGACTGGTGGCTTTCCTTCACACACACACACCCCCCCCCAAAAGCTTGGCACCACCAGGAAATTCACTGTCTTTCAAGATACCAGCATTTCACTTGGGTTCTGGATCCAGTAGAGGAGGAATAAATCCAACTGCTTCTTAAGAAGAAGGCATGGAAAAGAATCTATAGGCTGGTAAAAGACGGATTTGACTTCTTAAAATCCTTTTCATCCCTTCCCAGTCATTTTGATGTCCCATTCCAAAGGAATCTGAGAAAATATTCTCTCCTTTTGTAAAGACAGGCTGAAGGAGTTGGGGGTGTTCAGCCTGGAGAAGAGAAGGTTCAGGGGGGACCTCAGAGTAGCTTCTCAATACCTGAAGGGGGCTACAGAAAGGCTGGGGTAGAACTTTTTAATTAGATATGTGACGGGACGACTAGGAATAATGGATGTAAATTGGAAGAGGGAGATTCAGGCTGGAGAGAAGAAAGAAATTCTTTATGGTGAGGGTGGTGAGACACTGGAAGAGGGTGCCCAGAGAGGTTGTGGTTTTCCCCTCAATCCCTGGAGGTGTTTAAGGCCAGGCTGGACAAGGCAGAATGATTTGAGCTGGAAGGAACTTTAAAGCCGTCCCTCGTTCTAACACCCTGCCCTGGGCAGGGACACCTCCTACCAGCCCAAGTTGCTCCAAGCCCCATCCAACCTGGCCTTGAACCCCTGCAGGGATGGGGGCAGCCACAGCTTCTCTGGATAGTCTGGGCCAGGGGCTCATCCCCCTCACAGCCAAGAATTTCTGCCTGAGATCTCATCTATATCTCCCCACTTCCTGTATAAATCCATCCCAACTCCACCCCTGATCCAGGGTCACTCCACAGCTTTCTTGGAGACCCTTTAAGGATTGAAAGGGGCTCTCAGGTCTCTTCAGAGCCTTCTACTGGCTACAAATAGCTCTCATCTCCATTCCACACCTGCATGGCACCACCTGACTCTTAGTGAGCTAACAGGCTTAGTGAGATGCCAAGGGCAGACTGCAGTCCTTCACTCTGTGGTGGTGATGGACCCTGAAATCATTGAATCACAGAATAGTTTGGGTTGGAAAGGACCTTAAAGATGATCAAGTTCCAACCCCCCTGCCATAGGCAGGGACACCTCCCACTACATCAGGCTGCTCAGTTGTGACATTCCTAGAAAGGTTAATCTTGACCACTGCTGTGTGTTCCCAGATGGACAATTTGGAGAGGACTCTCACCAGAAATGCCCCAAGAGGGGGTGGTACAAAGAGAGATCTTGTGGTAGCACTGATACAATTTGATTTTTATGCAGAACAGCTTTATCTCCACCGAGGAAACAACCTGTGCTCCTTGGCTGGGATGGTCACAGAGGCAGAATCATAGAATAGTTTGGGTTGGAAGGGACCTCGAAAATCATCAAGTTCCAACCTCTCTGCCATAGGCAGGGACACCTCCCACTACATCAGGCTGCTCAGTGCCTTGTCCAGCCTGGCCCTAAACACCTCCAGAGAGGGGGCATCCACAACCTCTCTTGTCAACCTGAGGTTATACCTCCTTGCGAAAGCTGCAGAGCTCTCATTTGGGAAGAGAGGATGGAGCACTAGGTCCCTTCTCGCAGAGAGCTTGGTTGGAAAGACCTCCCTGACCTGTGGAAAGAACTGAGATAACCTGGTGCTCCATCTTCTAAAAGCCTTTTCCTCTTCTTTATAATTAATGATGCAGATCTTAGAGGCAAAGATGTTTATGTAACCTTGGTGTCCATGGCCCCAGAGCCCTTCCACAGCCTGGGCACTCAACTGGGATTAAAGAGAGCTGATAAGGAGAGCTGAGAGGAGGGAAGCAGGTAGGAGGGAAACCTCACAGGAGGGGAAGTGGCAAAGCCTGGCTCCTGCCCTAATTGCTGGGGTCACCTCTAGGTAATGAGGGCTGCACAGACTGCTGCTGGGGCTCCTACCATTGGCACAGTCTTCAAAGAATCCTACAATTGGAAGGGTCCTTCTTCCAAGGCCATTGAGTCCAACCCCCTGCAGTGAGAAGGGACATCCTGCACTACATCAGGTTGCTCAGAGCCTCAGCAAGTGCAGCCTTGAATTCTGTCTCCAGGTATGGTGCCTAGAGTACCTCCATGGGCAACCTGGGCCAGTGTCTCACCTCCCTCATGGGTAAGAACTTTCTCCTATGTCTCATCTACCCCCACCCTGATGCTTTCTCCCATCCCATCCCATCCCATCCCTAGGGAGTTTCTGGGTGACATCAGGTTGTGAAGGATCAGGACTGAGAGACAACAGCAAGATACAGCTTTAGACAAAGCTGTTTCCATCCCAGCACTGTTAACACTCACTCTCATTAAGTCTCCAGGTGTGAATTTGAGCTGCTGATGCTGGTCAGCTTGAGAGGCCAAATGAGGAAAGAAATTCAGCCTGAAGGACTCCAAAAAATGTGCAGTGGATGCTGGAGGCAGAGCAGGGCAGGCAAACAGACACCATGTGGGAAGCAGAGCTCCACAGGCTTCCCTGAAGAGTTCCCTTGAAAAATCCAATTCCCTTTTTCAAAGTTTGGTCAAAGATTGTCCTTTTCCTTTTTCCCCCTCTCTGGAGATGTTTAAGGCCAGGCTGGACAAGGCACTGAGCAACCTGGTCTAGTGGGAGGTGTCCCTGCCTATGGCAGTGGGGTTGGAACTAGATGACCTTGAAGGTCCTTTCCAACTCAAATCATTCTGTGATTTGGGTTGACAGAGCCTCATACAAGAGGACTATCACTGGCCAGGCACTTCTCCTGCTTGCCATCAGACATCCATTGTGACACCATGGTGCTTCTTCCCTGAGCTGCAGGTGCACAGGACCAGGAGAGGTTTGGGAAATCACAAAATTATCCAGGAGAGATCCCTGGAAGGATCCACCCAAGCCTAAACCACATCTCTGGGCTCTGCATCTGCCCAGCTCTTCAATCCTTCCAGGGATGGTGCCTCAACCCCTGCCTTGGGCAAGGGGGATGGTGGTCCCATGTCCCTGCCCTTTCGCCAAGCTCTTGCTTCAGTCAAGACCATGGTGACTGTGAAACTGTTGTGACCCCACACACCAATCCACCCCTTATCTACCACCTCCATTCTCCAACCCTGAGGGTACCAACAGGAGACATCCAAAGAGAACTAATGCATGATTTGGCTTCCTACAGCCAAGAACTTTGAATTTTCACCATGAAGAGTTTAGCTGAGCAGGAGAGGATGTGCCAACAAGTGCTGCTGACAGCTTGGAGTGAGCTTTATCAACTAGTGATAAGAGTCAGCAGCAAGGTCTCTCCCACCATGCTCAGGCTTCTGTGAAGAGCAGCAAAGGATGATGCTCCCTCCCTGGAGGTGTTTAAGGCCAGGCTGGATGAGGCATTGAGCAACCTGGTCCCTGGTTCCATCTAGTTTGGAACTAGATGATCTTGAAGGTCTCTTCCTACCCAAACCACCCTATGATCCAATACCTCACAGGGAGGAATCCCATCCCTGCTGCAGCTGGTGGGAGACCTGTTGTTCTGGGGAGGGGGTGGGGGTGTTGAATGTCACCCTAGTAGTTAAATCCCTTCAGCAACCTACTAAAGCCCAGACTGGGGGTGGGGGGTGTGTGGAAACATTTCCAAAAACTCAGCACAAGCAGCACAAGGTGCCTGAGCTTCTGCTGGGTGACAGTCTATTCACTGTTTCTGCTAAAGAAGCAATAAATAACCACACTGGTTTTCAAGTTTTCCAACAAGCACACAAAGTCTGCCTTTGCTCTGTCAAGAGGCCAAGTAAAGTTTAAAAAAAACAATCAGACAAACAAATAATAATAAAAAAACCCAAAAAACCAAAACCCTACCAAGAATAAAGATGGAACTGAACATTCAGGACTGTCCAGGCTACACTTTCAGAGGATAAATGCAGTGGGACAGACCGGAAATGGCAATTGAGCTGGTTTTAAACACAAGCTGGTCAGAAACAGCAGCACTCCCTGTTCTCTGCACTCCCCATCTGAGTGATTCTGCTCTACACTTTTTACTTCCAAGAAAAGAGGGGAAAAAAACCCCTCCCGACAACACCCAAATTCAAGAACTGTGTGCTCTGGCACTGACTGGGTGACCACTCTTGCTTTTTCCTAGTGGATTTCTGATAAAAAATGAGCTACAAATCCCACTACAACTTGTAGGAGATGGTTACAAAGGAGAGAGGGGAAAGGGAGAGGGGAGAAGGGAGAGGGGAGAAGGGAGAGGGGAGAAGGGAGAGGGGAGAAGGG
>VZTY01033774.1:32219-53073 GCA_013400935.1 Turnix velox
AGTGGAGAGGAGAGGAGAGGAGAGGAGAGGAGGTGGGTGAGGGTGGGTGAGAAGAATTGTGGAGGAACACCTGCACCAAAAGTGAGTTAACAGGGGGAAAGCAAACCCACTAAAGTCAGACAGAATGGGGTGAAAATGCAGCAGGGAAGCTGTTGCTTCTGTTATTCACTTGGTTCTTCTTATAGGTCCCCAGATGAACCTGTCCCTCTAGGATAGCTCTAAGCAGAGAGAGGTCACGATGTCCTGACAAATCCCAGGAGCAGGTAGAGAAGCTAAAAGTATCCCTAAGTCCTAATCCATGAAGAAAGTCCAGACCTGTCCCAGGAGAGGATGGAGAGATGGGAGAGGGGGAGAGATACTGCTCTTGTTTGAGCTTTTAAGGCTGTAAATGCCATCCAGCCTCGTGGAGACACTGGTCCTGGTACAAGGACAGCCCCTTGCACTCCCTAAGTAAGCACTAAAGCTGCCACCTTACAAATGGTGTGGCTGTGAGAAAATGCATTGTTCATCTGACAGCCATTTCCCCCCCCTCTCCCTCCTCTCAGTCCCCAGACCACAGCTTGCTGGGGCTGCTGACTCATCAGCAGCTTTCATCTGGGTCTCTCCACATCTGGAAGGAAGAGGACTTCTCACCCCAGTCCAACAAACCCCCCCATCAGAGTATCCTCATGGTTGGAAGGGACCTTTCACAGCTCATGGAGTCCAACCATCAACCCAATTCTGACAAGAACCAGGCTTAAACCATATCTCTGAGCTCTCTGTCTGCCTGGCTCTTCAATCCCTCCAGAGATGGGGCCTCAACCCCTGCCCTGGGCAGCCTCCTCCAATGCTTGAGAAGCTGAAATTTTTCCTAATCTCCATCTCCCCTGCACAACTTGAAGCCATTCCCTCTTGTCCCATGGCCTATTCCTTTCAGGGAGCTGGAGGGAGCAAAAAGGCCTCCCCCTCAGTCTCCTTTTCTCCAGGCTGAACACCTCCAACTGCTCCTCACAAGATTTGTGCTCCCGACACCTTCATGTTGTCAGTCCTCTGGCAGCAAAAATTTCTCTCTCCATTACAGAGAGATCATAGAATAGTTTGGGCTGGAAGGGACCTTCAAGATCATCAAGTTCCAACCCCCCTGCCACAGGCAGGGACACCTCCCACTACATCAGGCTGCTCAGTGCCTTGTCCAGCCTGAGCAGGGATTGAGGGAACATCCACAACCTCTCTGGGCAACCTCTTCCAGTGTTTCACTGCCCTCACCATTAAGAATTTCTTTCTTATATCCAGCCTGAATCTCCCCTTTTCCAATTTCCACCCATTATTTCTAGTCCTCCCATCACATACCCCATTAAAAAGTCCTACCCCTGCCTTTCTGTAGCCCCCTTCAGGTATTGAGAAGTTACTCTGAGGTCCTCCCTGAGCCTTCTCTTCACCAGGCTGAACAACCCCAACTCCTTCTTCATAAGGCTCCAGCCCTTTGATCATCTTGGTGGACCTTCTCCAACACCTCAATGTTCTTCTTATATGTTGAGGACTCCAGAAGTGGACACAACCCTGCAGGTGGGGCGCTACCATTGTCCAAAACTCCTCTAAAACCCATCCCTCCCTCCCCAGCACTTCTCCTCATCTTTGAAATGGCTCCGGGGATGGTCCTCTCGCCCATCCCACCCCACATCCTGGGGGGATGGCAGGATGTTCGGGGCACAAGGAGCCACAAGCCCCGGTCCCAGCCCAGCAGGAGAAGCCTCACTCACCTCGGAGTAGACGTAGAGGGGCAGGACGAGGAGGGCGAGCAGCAGATCGGCCACGGCCAGGCTGACGATGAAGTAGTTGGTGGTGGTCTTCAGCGCCCGCTCGGTGCACACGCTCAGACACACCAGCCCGTTGCCCCCCACGATGAGGAGGATGAGGAGGATGCCCAGCACCAGGGCTGCGATGTTGTGACCCCCCCCAGCCGCCGCTGGTGGTGGATGTGGATGTGACAAGGAGGTGCCGTTGCAGGGAGAGGGACCGGCGCTGCGGTTGCCCATAGCCCCCCGGCTCCGCTCCCCCCGCAGCCCAGCACATAGGAACCCCCCTCCCCCGACCAACCCGCAAGGCTCCGGCACCGCTTGGCCCCAAACTTTCCGCTGGAACGGGGAGGAGGAGCCTCCTCCGTCGCCTTCTCCCTCCCTCCCCCTCGACACAGGCTTCAACTGGGTCACCAAGCGGCTTATGGGGCGGGCAGGACTAGGAGGGGACACACGAGATGACACACACGACATTCTGCCGGTGTCCCATCTCAGGGACCCCATCCCCTCCGCACAACTCCCGAGGGACCCGCTTAGGGAATCCCACTCCTTCATCCCTGGAGGTGAGGGGCATCCTGGAGGATTCCCCACACATTTTGGAATGCTTTTGGTGGGACTGAATCAGGATGAAGGATATGCGGGGGGAACACACACACATATGACAGGCTGCTGGTGCCCTGTCCCTTCTCTCCTTTGCCCAACTCCTGCTTGGAGAATCCCACCCCTTCATCCCTCCTGGAGGATCCCCCACACACTTTGGGATGCTTTTGGTGGGACCGACTTAGGATAAAGGATATGGTGGGGACACACATGACAGGCTGCTGGTGCCCTGTCCCTTCTCTCCTTTGCCCAACTCCTGCTTGGAGAATCCCACCCCTTCATCCCTCCTGGAGGATCCCCCACACACTTTGGGATGCTTTTGGTGGGACCGACTTAGGATAAAGGATATGGTGGGGACACACATGACAGGCTGCTGGTGCCCTGTCCCTTCTCTCCTTCACCCAACTCCCGAGGGACCAGCTTAGGGAATCCCACTCCTTCATCCCTGGAGGTGAGGGGCATCTTGGAGGATGCTTTTGTGGGACTGACTCAGGATGAAGGATGGGACACACACACACATGACAGGCTGCTAGTGCCCTGTCCCCTTATCCCTGGAGGTGAGGGGTATCCTGGAGGATCCCCCACACACACTTTGGGATGCTTTTGGTGGGATCAGCTCAGGATGAAGGATAAAGGGGGACACACACATGACAGGCTGTCACTTCTATCAGAGAACCCACCTTGAAAATCCCCCACTTCCTGGAGGACCCCCCCAATCCTCTCTCTCTCTCTCCTACTCTTGGTGTACTCTTATGCTCTTGGTGGGACAGACTCATATATGGGGCAGGCAGGAGTGGGAGGGGACACATTGTCCTGTGAGCTTTGTTCACAGTCCCTGTGGCATGGGACTGGCACTTCCACCTGCTCCCAGTGCTCTCAGTCCCCACACTGGGTCCTTACCTGTCTCCTGGGATTTCTGCTTTCCTTTGGGGACTGTTTGTGTCAGACTGGGGTGGGCACAAGTAAGGTTGGGCATCCAGAGGGTTCAGGAGAGCCAGTCTGGCAATATCTTCATCTGCTGAGAAGATCAGACAAGGGAGATAAATGTTACCCAGTGCAGAACACTGGGGCAAAACTATCCCACTGCTGTTTTCTGACAGGGTGAGTTTGCCCAGTTGTTTCACTTGGTTTACAGCCTTTATGCTCTCCTGGTTCATCCCAAAAACCTAAGGGCTTGGCAAAACTTCCACTGGGGCAGGAGCTGGTACAGCACAATCACTCCTGGAGCCCTTTTTTCACTCCAAGAAATGGACCCAAAATCACCCTGAGGTGCATGAGGGAGACCACAATCCTGTGTGGGCAGAATATCTTTAATTTAGCTCTGTTTAAACTCCCCTGAGCAGCAAAGAGCAGGATGGAATTGTCACTGCAGGGCTTCTGCCTTCCCACAGGGATTAATGCCATTGATCTAATCCACTTAACAGCCCATTTATAGTCATTATCTTCATTTTTTTCCCTTGTGGGTTAGCACAGAATGGCTCTTAATTCTCACTGTGGAAACCCTTATCCCAGACTAACAAGGTCTTCTTCTTAAATTGATTCAATCAGTGAAATAAGGCTTTTTGACTTACAAAAAGGAGCTGCCCTGCAATGTGCTAATTAGGATTGTAAACTCACAGACTGCAGTAATTCTGGCTCATCTCTGTCTGCTGCCACTCTGCCCATCCCTCCATCTATCATTCCTTGGCTGTTGGAAACCATCTCCTGGTCACTTGGCTCCTCACTGGCCAACTGGTTTGGATTTGCTGAGTGATGGTGTCTCCAGGGGAGCAGTGTCACAGCAAAGGATATCAGAAAAACACCTTCGTTTTCTCCTGCTGGCAGATGTGAGCATTAAAAACCATCCATTTCTTGGAAAAGAGGAATTGTCCTCCTGGCAGAGAGGTCTGCAATCCAGGCTGGACAAGGCACTGAGCAGCCTGATGTAGTGGGAGGTGTCCCTGCCTATGGCAGGGGGGTTGGAATTTGATGATCTTTGAGGTCTCTTCCAACCCAAACTATTCTATGATCTCATCTCACTGCAGGAAAATGAAAAAAAAAACACTGAGGAGAAGGTCATTGGTCACCTTTGTGGAAAGCAAGGAGAGGTGAGTGGCAAAACGATGGACAGTGAGCACTTTTGGAGAGTTAGATGTGGGCAGTGGTTTTGAACAGCTTTTTCACACCTGGATGCAGCATTTCCTGTGAGGTGAAGGTAGTGAAACACTGGAAGAGATTGCCCAGAGAGGCTGTGGATGCCCCTTCAACCCCTGGAGGTGTTCGGGGCCAGGCTGGATGAGGCACTGAGCAGCCTGATGTAGTGGGAGGTGTCCCTGTTTATTCTATCCTAAAACATTGCTCTCAAGAATACAATGTCTGAACCACAGCATCTTCTGCCATCAGGGGCACCCCAGCACACAGCAGACAGTGCCTCATTTTCCCTTTTATAAACTGTCAGACTGCTCTACCAGACAATTCATCAAAGAAAAGCCTTTCCATGCAACAGTGTCTATAGAAATCATAGATCACAGAGTTGGAAAGGACCTTCAAAGGCCACCTGGTCCAACTCTCTGCAGTGAGCAGGGACATGCTGCACTACATCAGGTTGCTCAGAGCTTCAGCAAGCCTGGTCTTGAATTCTTTCTCCAGGGATTGGGCTTTCACCACCTCTCTGGGCAACCTGGGACAGTGTCTCACCATCCTCATGGGAGAACTTCTTCCTGAAGTTTCATCTAACCCTGCCCTGCTCTAGTTTCAAACCATTGCCCCATGTCCTACCAAACAGCCCCTTCAGGCACTATAAGGTTTCTGTGAGGTCTTTCCACAGCCTTCTCTTATCCTTTTCTTATGCAAACCAAGAAAGCAGTGGAAGATCTGCCTTTTTTTGTGTGTTTTGAAGCATTTTTCTAAGAAACTTGGCAAAGTAAGCAACATGCTTGGGTTTCAGCAACATTTTGCTCACTGCAAGTGGCTGTGGTGGAGCTAGCCTCTCCTAGAGTCCCCCAAGGAACCAGGAAGAATGTTCCAGAGACACTCCAGAAGAATTAGAATCATGGAATGTCACAGGTTGGAAAGGATCTTTCAGCTCATGGAGTCCAACCATCAACAGAATTCTGACAAGAACCTGCCCTAAAATCTATCTCTAAGCTCTCACAATTCAAAGGATGGGGAAGGTCACAAAGTGAGACATCTGTCAGGGTCCTCAAAAAGACACTGAACATTACCTGCCAGAGTTTCAGCACAGATGTGTCTAAAAACTCAGCAGCTGAATAGTGCCCCAATAGCCTGGCAAGAGATCACAGGGTTTACCTTCAGGTGGGGAACAAAAAGAGGAAAATAAAGAGTTTTAAAAGGCAATCCCTCTTCTTTTATCTGCCATATTTAGCAGAGCCAAAGCATCATCTGCAGCAAAGCTGCTCTGCTTTCCAATCTGCCTGTAATGCATTTCCAAGAAGAGAGACAGGGGCAGCATCCTGTCTCTCAGGGTAATCTTTGGGAGAGAGGATGGTAAAGCTCTCTGGCCTTTCCACACCTTCCCAGTTCCCCCTCTAATGAGCTTCAGGTATTTCTGGACACACTGACACATTTAACATCCTGGCAAATCACAATCAAGCCCTGTAAGGTGTGAAAACTCATGCCTTTTTTGATGGTGATAAAAGGATGGAGAATATGGCTGGATTTTCTGTCTCTCTGAACTCAGAGTGAAAACTAGATGCTTTTTTGGGTGCCTGGTTTGAGAATAAGCCACATAATTTTTTTTTAAATTTTTTTTTCATAGGGTGACAGAGCAGTGGCACAGGCTGCCCAGAGAGATTATGGGGTCTCCTCTGGAGACATTCAAACCCCATCTGGACACCTTCCTGTGTGACCTGATGTGGACTAGATGATCTCTTGAGGTCCCTTCCAGTCCCTGATATTCTGTGATTCTGTGTAATTGACATCATGGAGGGGCAAGCAGGTGAAACACAAGGGTCTGTGCCACGGGGTACATCAAATTAACATGCTCCTAGATTCCCTGCTGGTCAGTGAGCTGATTTAGAGCTGTGATGAAAAACCTCCTGGGGAGGTGGAAGGCAGCACAGGCAGGGTTGTAAGCAGTGATCAACAACTCTAAGTGCATCCCCTTCCACCCTCCTCTTCACAGAGCCTGTTGTTGGCTCACCTGGAAGGGATGTCCTTTGGTGTCCCTGCTGAAATCCAGAGAGATGTTGCTGAAATGCTGCTGGAGCAGCTGCGTGGCTGCTGGGAGCTGCTGTGCTGGATGCTGGCACTGCACACCTGGAACAGCTGGGGCAAGCCTGCCTCTGGCAGCCAGGACACAGACCATGTCATCCTCGTAATTAAAATTAATTCCCCCAAGTGCTTTCTCCTCTTCCTCGACACAGCAAACAGCTGGAGGCCAAGCTTAGGGATGCTGATGCCAATTAGAGCTGCCGTAAGGCTGGACACAAGGGGAGTATTAGAGCAGGGCTTTGCTCTGCACAGAGGGCACTTGGAGCTCTGCTGTGTCAGGGGATGAGGCAGCGTCCAGACAGCAAGGAGAGGCAGAGCAATCCTGGGGAGGAATCATAGAACAGTTTGGGTTAGAAGGAACCTTAAGGATCATCAAGTTCCACCCCCCCTGCCATAGGCAGGGACACCTCCCTCTACATCAGGTTGCTCAGTGCCTCATCCAGCCTGGCCTTAAACACCTCCACAACCTCTCTGGGCAACCTCCTCCAGTGTTTCACTACCCTCACCATAAAGAATTTCTTTCTTATCTAGCCTGACTCTCCCCTCTTTCAATTTACATCCATTATTTCTTATATCTTATTAAAAAGTCCTACCCCTGCCTTTCTGTAGCCCCCTTCAGGTACTGAGAAGCTACTTTGAGGTCCCCCCTGAGCCTTCTCTTCATCAAGCTGAACAACCCCAGCTCCTTCAGCCTGTCTTCATAAGGCAGTTGATCCAGCCCTTAGATCATAGTCCTGCCATCACATGGTCTATTAAATATCTATTCAAAATGTATGAATCAGAAAGAAAACCATGTGTCAGCCAGATCTAAACCTTATCTCTAAGCTCAGTGTGTGCCCTCCAGGGATGGTTTCTCTCCATTGTGTCCTTCCCCAAGCAGGGTGGACGATCTGCTCATGGTGGGAAAGCCCTTCTTATCTTGAAGGATAAGTTTGTCTCATCTCTCCATCCCTTACTCACAACCTCAGACTTAGCATCATCCCTTCTCCACAGCAGGGGGATACATGATGCTTTGGATTTGCCTCCAAACCATCTCTCCCACAGGGAGCAGAGGCACTCTGCCAGCACCCAGGGAACCACTTAGACACTTCTCCCCCCCTTTCTCGCTGATTCTTAGCAAAACATTGCAAGTGCTATTGGTTTTTTTTCCCAGTATGAGCCCAAACCCCTGATATTTTCTTTAGTCTCATCTCTCAAAAAGCCAGGTCTCCCTGCTTAAGGATTCAGCAGGAGTCCAACCATCAACAGAACTCTGACAAGAACCTGCCCTAAACCCTATCTCTAAGCTCTCACAATTCAAAGGATGGGGAAGGTCACAAAGTGAAACAACTTCAATCAAGGTGACTGAGGTTTGCTCCAGCCCAGAGCTCCCAGCACAAAGATTTCACCATCCCTGAACAGAACAGAGGGAAAAATGTGTCTTTTCCCTTTGTTTTATGCATTGCATCAAGCACAATCTTCCAAAAAGGACCCTGCGGGGCTGCCATAATCCTGTGATATTGGATTTATTCCAAGCCAGGGAGTTCTCCCTATCCCTTTTGGTCTGGGAAGAATTAACTGAGTCCACTCTGGGGCTTGGGAGTAGGGGAGGTGTTTTTCTGAGGTCTCAGGGCCATATGGAACTGTGATTTTCCCTCTTCCTTCCCCTCCTCACCCCTTCCTCTCATCCCTTTTTGTAACCAAAATTCCAAAATCCCTTGGGTAAAGATTAAAATTACTCCTGCAGCCACCCTTTTGCAAGAAAGGAGCATTTAGAAAGCTTAAAACCCTTTAAATCCCCTTATTCTAATTAGGGTCCTTTCTCCTGCAGACCTGGGAATGTTGCAGGAAAGTGTTTCCAATCTGGTCTGAGTGGATAAATAACAGCATCACAGGCACAGGGAAGGTTCACCTGCAAAACACACAAGAGAAAAATCCCCCCCAGCACACATGGACATATTGAAGAGAAATAAAAAGAGAATGTGGGAGGTAGAAGTTCCTGAACACCCCCTGTAAGCTGATTAAAGGGTATTTTACTTTTACGTAGGAAGGATTTAGCCCTGCAGCTCCATCTGACCTCCACTAAGTCCCATGCCATGGGCAGGTGCTGCTGTTGGGTGGGGGCACAGCCTGGGCCCCCCCTCAAAGGTCACAACTTGTGACAGCATTGCTGGACACGTGTGGTGGTGGGGATGGACCTTCCCCAACCTTCTCACCCTTGTGCTCTTTGACATCTCAAAGCCACAGACCTTAAAGAGAGACAGAAAATGATCCAGGATGGGAGGGACCTTCCTGATTATCAAGCCAAACAATCAACCCAACTCTCAGAAGGAACAACTTTCCAAGTTCTGTATCTGTCTAGATCTTAAATCCATCCAGGGATGGGGCCTCAACCCCTTCCTTGCGCAGCCTCTTCTTCCCACACTTTGGGTGAAGAAATTCCAACCCTTCCTTGGGCAGCCTCTTCTTCCAAGACACTTTGGGTGAAGAAATTCCAACCCAGAGAAGGACAATCCCTTCCCCATCACTCTCACCAACCCTGAGCTGCTTGTTCTAGTTTTTGAGAGTCTGCCTGCATCCTTTTTGCATCCCACAGCTTTCTCTTCTTCAAAAAAGAAAAAGACCAGGTTGGTGCCCTCACTAAACCTTGCTGGATCAGGGGCTAAAACACTCAGAATTCAAAGGTGTTGCAGGTTTGGTGACCCACCACGAGCAGGAGGAGGAAAAAGACCTTCCTGTGTACTTATTGCTGCTTGGATGCCTTAGGGACAGATGAGCTGTAGGGCAGAGGGAGTTTAACCATTTCCAAACATCATATCCCTCAGACATCAGGGAAGCTGCTGGGAATAGCCCTCACACCTATGACTGGTGGATTTCCTTAATGCCACTCACCACGGGTCCCTCCACACTGCTGGTATCACTTGTCATCAAGCCTAAGTACAAGTGATTGCGCAGAGATCCTGGTGGCTTTACACACAGCCATATCCTCAGGGCTTACAGGACCTTTCTCCCTCCTGGCTCCTCCCTGCTTTATTTACTCAAAGACGTGTTGATGAGGGTTAAAAATGGAGATAAGGAAAAGATTTTACCCTGAAAATGTTCTCAAGCAATGGAAGAGGATGCCTGAGGCAGGTGTGGAGGCCCCATCCTTGGAGGGATTTAAGATCTGGGTAGATACAAAGCTTAGAGACGTGGTTTAGGGCTGGTTCTGGTCACAACAGGGCTGATGGTGTGTCTCCCTGCTCTACTCAGGGTGTCGATGAGGGTTAAAATGGTAATGAGGGAAAGATTTTACCCTGAAAATGTTCTCAAGCAATGGAAGAGGAGGCCCAGGGCAGGTGTTGAAGCCTCATTCCTGGAGGGATTTAGGATCTGGGCAGACACAAAGCTTAGAGATGTGTTTTAGGGCTGGTTCTGGTCAGAGTAGGGCTGATGGTGTCTCTCCCTGCTCTACTCAGAGTGTTGATGAGGGTTACAATGGAGATGATGAAAAGATTTTACCCTGAAAATGCTCTTGAGCATTGGAAGAGGATGCCTAAGGCAGGTGTTGAAGCCCCATTCCTGGAGGGATTTGAGATCTGGGCAATCACAAAGCTTAGAGATGTGTTTTAGGGGTGGTTCTGGTCAGAGCAGGGCTGATGGTGTCTCTCCTTGCTCTACTCAGAGTGTTGATGAGGGTTACAAATGGAGATGAGGAGAAGATTTTTCCTGAAAATGTTCTCCAGCAGTGGAAGAGAATGCCCAGGGCAGGTGTTGAAGCCCCATCCTGGAGGGATTTGAGATCTGGGCAGACACAAAGCTTAGAGATGTGGTTTAGGGGTAGTTCTGGTCAGAGTAGGGCTGATGGTTGGACTCCATAAGCTAAAAGATCTCTTCCAAACAAGATGATGCTATACTTCCATGCATGGTCTCAGCCCTCCATAGTGTCACTTTGCTATAAATCCCTTAAACACCTTGATGAACCCCTTAAACAGGAAAGTCACTGGGGCTGGTGGCAAGGATAAGGTCAGCCCTGGCTTCTCATAGCTTTGGATACAGCAGCTGAGGGCAAAAATTCCCTTGTCCTTTGTCATTCTTAGAGTTTTTCCTCCAAAGTGATGCTGCAGAAAGATGATGGGTTAGATCACAGTGATTTATGGATGGTTTAATCATTCCTCATGCCTGCTGCATGCAGGAAAGGGGGAAATCTCCCCTCCCACTCTGCTCATTCAAATGGATCTCCTGTTCACTCACCCTCTGCTGCCATCATGGGGCCACCTCATCATCTCAACCTCCTCTGTGCCCCCCCCTCACCTAGTCCTGCTCATATTCTGGGGCAAGAGCTTTTCAGACACGTGGTTATTTGCAAAGAAAAGGAAATAATTTCAGCAGTTTTTAGTTCCCTACATATTGTTCATCTATTTTTAATAAACTTTTTCCTCCTTGACCTTCCTTAAGTGGAGATGAGACTAAGAACCCAAGCTGAAGGCAGCTACAACTGATGCAGAAATAGGGAGGCAGAAGATTTAAAAGCAAAAAAACAACCAAAGATAAAACCCAAGAACTGCACTGTCACCAATGTCATCACAGCAGGGATGGGTGCCCAGAAGAGCTTTCAGCTGCCAGGGGAGAAGGATGTGGCCCAGAAGGTAGACACAGCTCATTTTATATAGAAGAAATGCATTGAATAAAGTTGTAACACTCCAGCAAGTTGTATCAGAGGGACAGTGGGAATGCCAACAAGTGGGAATGCAAGAGAAAATAGTCTCAGGTTCTGCCAGGGGAGGGTTAGGATGGATATTAAGAAAGATTTTGACCCTTAAAGAGTTCTCAAGCATTGGAAGAGGCTGCCTGGAGCTGGGGTTGAGGCCCCCATCCCTGGAGGGATTTAAGAACTAGACAGACCCAGAGTTTATTTAGGTTTAGGGCTGGTTCTTGTCAAAGTTTGGAGGGGACTTTTCAGCCATCAACCCACCTGGGACACTACCAGCCCTCTAGTCATGAGGATACCCTCTGCTTCTGCAAAGAAGTAGACAAGAAAAACTAATGGAGCTCCTAGCTCTCCAGGTGGATGATAAGATGATTTATCTGCAATAATTTATCCCCCCAAGCTAGTTGAAACACCATAAAAGAGGAGAGAATAGACATAATCCTATTCTTGCCTTCCATTTCCATGGTGTGTTTAATTTCAGGATGAGAGCAACCAACTCCAAAGCCCAGTTGAAGCAGGGAATATATTCAGGATGTTTTCTGTGCATGACAAAAGTTAGGTTTTATGTTTGAAGCTTTCTCAGCAGATCCTTCCCAGCCATGGCTGTGAAACCCCACAGCTCCAGAGGTTTTGTCACATCAAATCAGGCTTCATCCCCCCTGGTCAATATTTGCCCTATTTTTAAACATCATGGCATGATGTTTAGTCAAACTGGAGGTACAGGCTCACCCAGGAATTCCAAACCAACCCCATGGCAAGGGGAAAAAGGAAGAGCAGATGATTAAGCTCCTTTCAAGAGGTAATTAAGAGCCAGGAGAAGAGATAATGATGTCAGCCATACCCAATCCATCAGAAGAGCCATGTTTGCCCAACAAATTACTGTCATTACAAAGAGAAGCAGGAATTGTCCCCAATCAGCAGAAAAAACCCTCCATCAAACTGCTGGGCACAACCCCCCCAGGGTTTAGAGAGTAATTAAAAGGGCATGCCAGCCTAGATGCACTATTTGCTCTTAATCACCATTGCTCATATTCATATCTTTAGCCAAATAATTACTCCTGATAAGGACGAAGGATTTATAGGGGGCCATGGGGAGGTGTGGACCAGTGGAGCTTCACTTCCAGTTGAGCCTGGGGAGCCCACTCTTGGGTGAGTTCTCCTTTTGTTGCCTCTCGGAGGGTGGGATTTCAGGTATTTGGGATGTTTTGTGAAGCCATTGCCAAAAAGCCATGTGTCTCCTGGTCAGGAATACCAGGAGGGAAGCTGTGGAGTGAAGGGGGTTGGTGTTTTCCCCCAAGGAACAGATGATAGGAGAAAGTTTTGTGCTCCCAAAGGGTTCTCAAGCATCAGAAGAGGAAGTGCCCTGTGCCATGGATGGTGGGATGTGATGGAAGGACTAGAAATAATGGATGGATGTAAATTGGAAGGGGGTAGATTCAGGTTAGACATAAGAGAGAAATTCTTAAGGGTGAGGGTGGTGAGACACTGGAAGAGGTTGCCCAGAGAGGTGATGGAAGCCCTAGAGACATTCAAGGCCAGGTTTGTTGAGGCTCTGAGCAACCTGATGTAGTGCAGGATGTCTCTGCTCACTTCAGATGGTTTTTCAAGTGCCTTTCCAACTCTATAATTCTATGATTTCTTGTATTTTAAAGAAACACAATCTTTGGTGGTAGGAATTCCTTCCCAACTTATTTCTAGTGGTGGTATTTATACAGCTCTGTCTTCTGTGTGGAGAGTGAACTCTGCCAGACAGAGTCCAGGGCCATTTGTCCTGCTCTTCATAACTCCTTGTGCTTGAATTCAGGAGAGAAGATGGTTTCTCGTATGACTAGCCTCTGGCAGCTGATACTGCCCATGATGGTCCTATCACACCTCTCAACATCAACTCCACCCTGGGAGAGGTAAGCATTTCTTTTTCTACTTTCTCTTCCTTTTTCTCAATAGCTTTTTGTTCAAAGAGCCTGCTAGCTACAAAATCAGCCTTTTATCTTCCTTGCAGAACTTGCACCTTGTCTTGACTGTTATTTTTTATTTATTTTTTTCCCCCAAAATTGATATACTTAAAGGAGAGCAAATATCATAAGGAATTTTCTTATTTAATAATTGAAATATTGATTGATTTAACTTATGAGAAATATCAAGACCCCAAACAGACCAAACTACAATAAAGACAACACTCCCGAGTCTGGTTTTTTGGGGTTTTTTTTTCCCAAAATTGATTTAGCTAAAGGAGGGCAAGTATCATAAGGAGTTTTCTCCTTTAGTAATTGAAATATTGATTGATTTAACTTATGAGAAATATCAAGACCCCAAACAGACCATACTACACTAAAGACAACACTCTTGAGTCCATTTTTTTTCCATTTGGATTTTTTTCCCCCCAAAATTGATTTAGTTAAAGGAGGGCAAGTAGCATAAGGAGTTTTATCATTTAATAATGGAAATACTGATTGATTAAACTTATGAGAAATACCAGGACCCCAAACAGACCATACTACACTAAAGACAACACTCTTGAGTCCATTTTTTTTCCATTTGGATTTTTTTCCCCCAAAATTGATTTAGTTAAAGGAGGGCAAGTAGCATAAGGAGTTTTCTCATTTAATAATGGAAATATTGATTGATTTAACTTATGAGAAATATCAGGAACCCAAACTACAGCAAAGACAACACTCTTGAGTCTGCTTTCCTGCTTTTTCACCTCTTTATTTTCCTTTTCCCTTCTAATCTGCCAGGACTGAGAGACACGCTGACGGACTCTTTCACAGTGAACTTAGCAAGATGAATAGCAATTCTTATGTGAGGCAGCTGGTCAAACATCTGGTGGGACTCAAGGAGAGGTAAGGTAGAGCCAAAACCCCCTCCTGAGAACATCATAGAGTTGGAATTACCCTCCAAGACCATCAAGTCCAACTCCCTGCAGTGAGCAGGGACATCCTGCAGTACATCAGGTTGCTCAGAGCCTCAGCAAGCCTAGTCTTGAATTCTAGCTCCAGGCTTGATGGGACCTCCACCACCTCCAGTGGGAGATGGGATCCCAGCAATGAGGGCAATGCTTTTAGGGCTGAGTTGTGCACTGTGCTCTTGCAGCCAAGAAGGCCAACCAAATCCTGGGCTGCATCAAGAGAAGTGTGACCAGCAGGGCAAGAGAGGTGATTTTGCCCCTCTACTTGGATCTGGTGAGACCCCTCCTGGAGTTACTGTGTCCAGTCCTGGCGCCTTCAAGATAAGAAGAACATTGAGCTGTTGGAGCAGGTCCAGAGGAGGCCACAAAGATAATCAAAGGGCTGGAGAAACTGCCTCCCATATGAAGACAGGCTGAAGGAGTTGGGGTTGTTCAGCTTGGTGAAGAGAAGGCTCAAAGGGGACCTCAGAGTAGCTTCTCAATACCTGAAGGGGGCTACAGAAAGGCAGGGGTAGGACTTTTTAATAAGATATGTGATGGGAGGACTAGAAATAATGGATGGAAATTGGAAGAGGGTAGATTCAGGTTGGATATAAGAAATTCATTATGGTGAAGGTTGTAAAATGCTGGAAGAGGTTGCCCAGAGAAGTTGTGGATGTCCCCTCAATCCCTGGAGGTGTTTAAGGCCAGGCTGGACAAGGCACTGAGCAGCCTGATGTAGTGGGAGGTAGAACTTGATGATCTTTAAGGTCTCTTCCAACCCAAACTATTCTATGAGAAGGGCAGGGAGGAGTGGGAGGGTGGTGGGAAAAGAGGATTTTCTGTGCCTTTTGATAAGTCCCACACGTGGCTGGGAGTACCAACTACTCTGCACCTACTTTTTTTCCCCCCTCACAGGTCTCAGAGACACTCAGATGGGCTGTTCACCAGCGAATACAGCAAGATGAGAGGAAATGCTCAGGTCCAGAAGTTCATTCAGAACCTCATGGGGCGCAAACGCAGGTGAGAGACCACACAGGCTGCAGGGAAGGCAGGTCTCAACCCCAGGGAAAGGAGGGTGACATGGCCAGGAGCCCAGGAAACACAAGACGGAGTCCAACTCAACATGTGTTGAGTTGGAAGAGCCCTTCAAAGGCCACCCAGTCCAACACCCTGCAGTGAGTAGGGACATCCTGCTCTAGGTTAGGCTGCTCAGAGCCTCAGCTAGGGCTTGGTCTCCTCCCACCAGGTTGCAATAGCACAGAAATCCCCTCAGCCTGTCTTCCCCATAGCAACAGGCAAAGCAGGACACAAATCTTCCTCCTGAAACCAGCTCTCAGCATAAGACAGTATTTCCTATTGCACATGCAACATGCAAGCTTAATCCTTAGAACATTAAACTTACCAGATCCCCATCTGGGATTTTTCTGGTTGCATTTTAATTGAGAGCCCTCTGGGGAAAGCTGTAAAGGATTTTGTCTGCTTCAAATAAAGCACCTGAGGAAATGTTTGTAGGTGGGCGTCTCTGTGGCAGAATAAGGAGAACTTAGAGTCATAGAATCAAAGAATAGTTTGGGTTGGAAGGGACCTTAAAGATCATCAAGTTGAGTTGTCCAAGTTATAATAGACCTTCCCTCTCAGAAGTTCAACCAATCAATCCACCTCTGAAAAGAACCAGCTCTAAACCATATCTCTAAGCTTTGTATCTACGCAGCTCTTCATTTCCCACCCTCCCAGGGATGGGGCATCAACCTCTGCAGAGCCTCTTCCAAGGCTTGAGAACACTTTCAGGTCTGACACTTCTCCTAATCTCCATCCTAATCCTCCCTGATGCAATTTGAGGCTGCTCCCTCTTGTCCCATGGCTTCTTTCTTGGGAAAAAGAGACCAAGAACTTGTGATTTCATAGTCCCTGTCCATGGCTGACTGGACAAACTGGGCAGGCTCTAGATATAAGCATCCATATGGCCAACATGAGGAGCTTCATCCAGCCAAAATATGGGGCCAAGAAGCTCCCACTGAAGACTTATCTATGAGCACCTCATCAGTTATAAGAAGTTCCACCATGATCCCACTGCAATCTGCTACTGGTATCATCAATCTGGTGTATTGTGAGAGGAGGAGCATGGGCTGGAGAGGTTTCCTTCAAGCTAGGACCCTTCCTCAAGGCAGAGAACTTAGCACATCCATTCCTTCCCATCTGCTCAGGGGGTTTTGATATTTCCTGGGCTACAAAGCAACAAGAGAACAATTCAGGTTGGAAGAGACCTTAAAGAACATTGAGTTCCAACCCCCCACCAACATCCCAATCCTGGCGGATGCAGATGTTTGATTTCCAAATAGTGGGGAAAGGCATATCCCCTTGGGTGGAAGAACATAGCAGTAGTGTGTAAGGAGGCTGAGAGCATTGTCCTTTAAAAATCATCAATTTTCCCCTTAGAAAGGATCTGCCTGCACATCTAGAATGACATTAAACATGCTCACAGAGCATGGACCACAGTATAGGAGCAAACCTGCCTTCCAGACAGCAGTGCTGAGGTAGTTATGCTGTTTGATTGAGGTTCTTCTAAAATTATGGTTATTTTCATTTATCTAAACCAGCTCTCCAGGCCCAGTCAACACAGATGTGCAGGAGAGAGAGGAAGAGAACAGCCGGGAGGAACATTGCATTATGTGGTTGTACCAGAGCTTTCTAAACACCAGGTAGGTAGGAGAGAGATTTGTCACCTCCATGGCTCTGACCAGGGCAGCACTGAAGCTTTAAGAGGATTTCAGTAATTTGGAAATCATAGATTTAGAAGGGATCTTCCAATGCCATTGAGTCAAGCCCCCTGCAGTGAGCAGGGACATCCTGCACTACATCAGGTTGCTCAGAGCCTCAGCAAGCCTTGCCTTGAATTTCATCTCCAGGGATGGGGTCTCCACTACCTCTCTGAGCAATGTGGGCCAGCATCTCACCACCTTCATGGGCAAGAGCTTCCTCCTCATGTCTGATCTAACCCTGCCCTGCTCTAGCTTCAAAACATTGCCCTTCACCTTATCTCTACCCACTCCTGCAAATTGCCCTTCCTCACAGGTCATAGAATAGTTTGGGCTGAAAGTGACCTTCAAGATCAAGTTCCAAAACCCCCTGTCATAGGCAGGGACACCTCCCACTACATCAGGCTGCTCAATGCGTTGTCCAGCCTGGCCTTAAACACCTCCAGAGAGGGGACATCCACANTGTAGCCCCCTTCAGGTATTGAGAAGTTACTCTGAGGTCTCCCCTGAGCCTTCTCTTCACCAAGCTGAACAACCCCAACTCCTTCAGCCTGTCTTCATAAGGCAGTTGCTCCAGCCCTTTGATCATCTTGGTGACTTCCTCTGGACCTGCTCCAACAGCTCAATGTCCTTCTTGTGTCCAGTTCTGGAGCCCTCAACATAATACTCTGGGCCATAGATTTCCACCCTGGAGCCATCTTTGACTTTTACAGGGTGTCCCTGTCACACTTGTGGGATCTGTAGCATCCAGGAAAAGCAAACTTATTACTCTTTTTTTTTTTTTTTTTTTTTTTCCCTTCTCTCAGCCACTCTGAGAGTGATGCCAGGGAGGCTGCAGCAATTACCAGCCAGTACATTTGCCCCTTCTCCAATCACCTGGTTGCGACCACAAAGGAAGACAGAGACAACTTTGACTGATGGTAAAGAGAAAGAAAAACTCTAAGAAGTCTGCTTTGCACATACATAGCCTCAAAAATAGAGAAGGAATCAACTGACAGCATTTAGGGAAAAAAATACCCCAAAACAACAACTCTCAAGAACAGCATAAAAGAAATAAATCTGGAAAGCAGCCAGAAACCCACCAAAACCTCTTGGAACATCAAGAGTGAAGCATGTGTTGGTGCAAACTAGTCGGTAGATGGAGCCTGGAGGAATCACACAGCTTCCACTTTGAGTTCCCACCCAGCTGCCTGCTTTTGAAGTATAATAAAGATTTATCAGCTACACCCATGATTTGTCTGCTTTCTGGGGAACACAAAGTTCAGCTGGTGCAGTCACTAATGCTCAGATCATTGGGATTGGTAGGGGAAGAAGCATTCCGGCAGGTTTCCCCTACATGAGGCTGGTTGCGAAAAGCTGGAATCTGTAGCAACATCTTGCAGGGACTCAGGACAAAGAGGCCACCATCCAGCAGAAGCTCAGCCAGAAGCTTGATTTTATTGTGTTTCATATTATTTAGGTCTAGCATGGGACCCCTCAGCACAAAGAGGACATGGGGCACTCATAGAGGGACCAGAGGAGGTCACCAGGATGATCAGGGAGCACCTAAGAGAGCTGGAGCTGCTCACCCTGGAGAAGGCGGGATGGAGATATTCTAGTGGCCTCCCAATACCTGAAGGGGCTACAAGATGGAGAAAAAAACCTCTTTGGTGGGTTCTATAGTGATAGGACAAGTTGCTCTGGTTTGAAACTAGGGCAGGGTTAGACAAGATGTGAGGAAGAAGTTCTTCCCCACTTACATCTAGAAATAATGGATGTAAATTCGAAGGGGGTAGATTCAGNACAGGGAGGTTGGAATTTGATGATCTTGAAGGTCCCTTCCAACCCAAACTATTCTATGAGAGTGGTGAGATACTGTCCCAGGTTGCCCAGAAAGGTGGTGGAGGCTCCATCACTGGAGATGAAATTCAAGGCAAGGCTTGCTGAGGCTCTGAATAACCTTGTCTAGTGCAGGATGTCCCTGCTCACTGCAGGGGATTGGAGCAGGTGGCCTTGGAAAACCCCTTCCAACTCTAGGATTCTGTAATTGATGCAAAATACAGATTCTACTCCACTTTGCCCCTCTATTTACCAGCTTTTTCACAGCTTCTAAAGACAAATCTCATAGAATCACATAACCAGAGAATTATTTGGGTTGGAAGGGACCTTAAAGATCATCTATTTCCAACCTCCATGCCATAGGAATTTGTTTCCAGCATACAACAAGGCTCACACATTACCCTTGCATGGATATCTGATGGATTCCCTCGCCTGCTGGGGAGGAATCAACTCCTCCTTTTGCACTAAGTCAACAGGATTCAAAGAAAAAGCCCTAAAATAAAGCATCCTCAGCTACACTTACACATCCCCTCTGCAAAACTCTTCAGTCCACCTTGTCCTCCCCACTGGGGACATACCTGACATTTGAGAAGAAGCTGGTCCTTCCTAAGAGCAGCCATCCACTTGTTGTGATGCTGAGACATTCTTCTTAAAGATCTTGGTCCAGAGGAGAAACAAAAAGGAAGGAGAGGAACCAAAGCTCTCCTGCAGGAGAACCAAAAAGAAGGAGAGGAACCAAACCTGTCCTAAAAAAACCCAAAAAAACCACTTGAAGACCTTTTAAAGGAAGTGGTGACAACCTGCATTTTATTAAGCCACTAATGGCCATCTGGCTAACATGCAGCACCTCAGAGCTTCCTTTGGTCACCTGGCGCTTTTAAAGGGAGAAGTCCCAACACCTGCTCTTTTTTTTTCCTCCTACACAATGGGCAAGTTGAAAAAAAACGGTGCTTCTTTGCCCAAGGGAGCAAAAGCCTTGCCACGTGGTGTTTAACTTTGAAAAAAAAAATGGATTTAGGCTAAGAAAAAGATGTAAGACAACAGAATAGGGTGCTGCTGAGGACTTGGGATGTAAATAATCATGAAATAACAAATTGTTTTGGGTTGGAAGGGCCCTTCAGATCCCATTTAGTCCAACCCCCTGCAGTGAGCAGGGACATCCTGCACTAGATCAGATTGCTCAGAGCCACAGCAAGATTGCCCTTGAATTTTGTCTCCTGAGATGGGGTCTCCACCATCTCTCTGGGCAACCTGGTGTCTCACCACCCTCATGGGCAAGAACTTCTTCCTACTGTCTCATCTAACCCTGCCCTGCTCTAGTTTCAAACAACTGCATTTGAGAACTGAGTTGTTTTTTTGTATTTATTCAAAATTTGGGGTTTTTTTCTGAAACAACAAGAGAGAAACCTTAAGTCTCAAGCTGGAGAGCATATCTATTTATAAAAGTGAAGGGGGGTGTCATAGTTTCAGTTGGAATAGAGCTAATTTTCTCACAACAGCAGTGTTGATGGCACACTGATGGTTTTTTTATTGTTGACAAGCAGATATTCAGATATTTGCCCAGAGAGGTTGTGGATGCCCCCTCAATCCCTGGAGGTGTTTAAGGCCAGGCTGGACAAGGCACTGAGCAGCCTGATGTAGTGGGAGGTGTCCCTAACTATGGCAGGGGGGTTGGAACTTGATGATCTTTAAGGTCTCTTCCAACCCAAACTAGTCTATGATTCTATAATTTCCCTCTGAGATGACACCTAAATCTCTCCTCTTTGAGTTTAAACATCTCCTACCTCATCCCATGGCTCTCCTTCTTGACCCAGAATCCCTCCCAAGTTTTCCAGGAGTCCCTTTAAGGACTAGTAGCATCTCCCTGCAATTTTATTTTCTTCAGACTAAACCCCCCCTCCACTCTCACAGTTCCCCCTCCCAGCATCTCNACTAAACCCCCCCTCCACTCTCACAGTTCCCCCTCCCAGCATCTCCACTGCAGTAGGAGGCTGATGGCCACAAATCTTGGGGGTGGAAATGGGGCTGGAGCCCCTCAGGTACAAGGACACGTAGAGAGAAAAGGGAAGGAAAACCATCATGTCCCACTCACATCATTGTTGGCCTGTCTCAGACTGGGGCTGTTCTCGTACAGCAC
>VZTY01033775.1:7558-21586 GCA_013400935.1 Turnix velox
ACTGGAACAGGTTGCCCAGGGAGGTTGTGGATGCCCCATCTCTGGAGGTGTTCAAGACCAGGCTGGACAGGGCACTGGGCAGCCTGGTCTAGTGGGAGGTGTCCCTGCCTATGGCAGGGGGGTTGGAACTCGATGATCTTTAAGGTCCCTTCCAACCCAAACTATTCTATGATTCTATGATTCTAATGATGGACAACCACACATCCCAAGTGACACAGATACTCTGAGAGCCACCCCACCTCCCTTGGACTCACCTGGTGACATTGTTCCTCCTTTCAATCATCTTTCTGGACAAAATTCCCCTTGGTTTGTTCAGTCCCATCACAGACCCCCTGCTCTGCACACTCCCTCCCCTCCCTGTGTACCCACATCACTGATCACCCCCCTCTGCTCTCCTCTGGGCTCCAAGGAGATGTTCAACATTAATCAGTTGATTGTCATTAACCTGGTTACATCCTGTCTCCAGGAGATGCCTCCAAAGCCACACTCTAATCAGGTATTGCCACACTCATTTCATTATCCAGCCTCTGCACTCCACAATAATCCTCTTATTAAGTTTGCAGCTGAAGCCTCAGGAAATTTCAGCCCAGCAAAGGGCAGGGGAGGGTGGTGGGTCAGGAGAGGGTTCCCCATAGCTGAAGCTGCTCTGTGCCACCAAAACCCTCCTATAGTGTCTGTTCCCAGGCCACAGTGGGTAATGACCTGCTTTGTTCTGCTAAAAAACTAACATTTTGGGGGTTTTCTCCTAAAGAGCAACCCAAGCAACACTGTCTACAAAGTGAGGAAACTCACATCTACCTACTCAATCTACTCTTGGGACAAAAGCAGAGTGTCCCAGGCTGCCCAGAGAGGGTGTGGGGTCTCCTTCTCTGCAGACACTCAAACCCCACCTGGACACCTTCCTGTGGGACCTGCTCCAGCAGGGGGATTGGACTAGAGGATATTTTGAGGTCCCTTCCAATCCCTGACACTCTGGGATTCACAAGAGGAATCCTCAAAATGGCCACAGCTCTCCCAGGGCTGATGGATTTGGGGGTTTTATTCTCCATTCCACAGGAGGAATAAAGAGAAAACACATTCAAACTGTCATCCTGGTATTTTGTTTGTAGTTCTTTTTTTTTTTTTCCTTTCCCTACTGCAGCCATCCCACAAAGATCATTTAGAGGCAGAACATGGTGCAAGCCTGAGCTTTAAATATTTTATTTTTCATTTTATTACCTGCAGGTCTGAGCAGGCGCCGAGCCCCAGAACAAACAGCTTCAGCTCCCCACCAGACATCTTCAGGCCCAGGCAGCTCATGGTAAGTGACAGATTAAAAATGGAGTTTACAGAAGAAAAAATTATCTTTATATGTGTGTGTTTTTTCTGTTTTCCTTGGTTTTTTGGGGTTTTTTTTATTTGCAAAACAGGCAGTTATTTTGCAAACACAGAAGTTGCTCAGCTTGGAAATAAAACCAAGTGTGTGCAAGTATCTACATGAACATTCCTAGAATCATTAATGTATTTTAATACATAAATTATTAAGCATGAGCACATCATGCAATGTAGAAACTGCTTAATTACCATCATGCTTATAATCATTTTGCAAATAATGAGCTCATTCCTCCAGTTCTAGGTTCCTCAGCCTCACTGGGAAGCTGCTGGAACCCATGAAAGGAGGTTTCTCCCTCAAATTTTTCCCCTTGGGGACCAAAGTTGGGTGATGGGACCCAAGGTGACACCACCAGCAAGGCTATGGAAGGGCAGAGGGTGACCAGTAGAAACTGTTTAATTATTATCATGCTTATAATCATTTTGCAAATGATTGCTCCAGTTCTGTGTTTCTCAGCCTCACTGGGAAGCTGCTGGAACCCATGAAAGGAGGTTTCTCCCTCAAATTTTTCCCCTTGGGGACCAAAGTTGGATGATGGGACCCAAGGGGACACCACCAGCAAGGCTATGGAGGGGCAGTGGGTGACCAGTAAGGCCACTGGGAGGAGACTGGGACACAGGGAGCAGGTCTGTGCTCTCTCACTATCCCAGCTCACTGTTTGTTTGTGCTGGCTATTGATTTCATGCCAGAATTCAGATGGATCCCCCATTTCATGGATTTTCTGTTCCTCCATCCCAGCTCTGAACTATTAATGAGCTTTGTGTCCCAGTCACCTGCTCCCAGTGCTCCTCAGCCTCAGGAGCAACTGGTGGCAGCACAGAAATAAACCAAACCAGTGAGATATCTCCTTGTGGTGGCTCACAATGAAACTTCTAGCCCTGGGCTGCTGGAGATAAGTGGGGTACAGCACAGACACCCCTTACACTCTGCTCTTTTGTCCTGCTTTGAAAAGAAGAGCAGGGGTAGGAGTTGTAGGGGGCATTGGGATCTTCTCCCAGGGAACAGACCATGGGACAAGAGGGAAGGGTGCCAGGGAAGGGTTAGGATGGATATAGGGATGAATTTCTTCACCAGAAGGGTTGTCAAACATTGGGGATGCTGAGAGGTGAGGGCAAAAAAACTAAGTCTAAGCAGGAACATGAAAGAGAATAAAAGGAAGAAGGGCATCTTCCTTTAGGGAGAAATGCTATTCCTATTCTTGTTCCTATCCCTATCCCTATTCTTATTCTTCTTATTCTATTCTCATCCTTATTCTTATCCTATTCTTATCCTAACCTAATTCTATCCTATCCTAATAATTCTATTCTATCCCAATTCTGTCCTATCCTAATTCTAGCCTATCCTAATTCTATTCTATCCTAACTCTATCCCATCCTAATAATCCTATCCTTATTCTATCCTATCCTTACTCTATTCTATCCTAATTCTATCCCATCCTTATTCTATCCCATCCTAATAATTCTATTCTATCCTAATTCTATCCTATCCTAATAATTCTATTCTATCCTAATTCTATCCTATCCTAATAATTCTATTCTATCCCAATTCTATCCTATCCTAATTCTATCCCATCCTAATAATTCTATCCTATCCCAATTCTATCCTATCCTAATAATTCTATCCTATCCCAATTCTATCCAATCCTAATTCTATTCTATCCTAATTCTATCCCATCCTTACTCTATCCCATCCTAATAATTCTATCCTATCCTAATTCTATTCTATCCTTAATCTACCCTATCCTAATAATTCTATCCTATCTTATCCTAATTCTTTCCTATCCTATTCTATTCTATTCTATCCTATCCTTATCCTATCCTTTTTTTTCTGTGTTTGCCATTAGGGAGCCACCCATTAGGGTTTGTTCTGTGGCTGTTTCAAACTCATTCACCACAAGAGATGCCCATAAAAAAAGCCACCAGCAGCAGATGACTCTGCTGTAAACAGCTCAGTAATGCTTTTATAATCCAGAATAAACCTGTCAATTAAAAGAAATGTAAGAAGAGGAGGCCTTTGAAAGCATTGCCATTAGCAGTCAGGGCAGGAGAACCACTTGGAGCCTCAAAAGGGAGATCACCTGCCTGATGAAGATCAAAAGACTGCTGGATTCATCTGATTTCACCCACTCCCATCAAAACCATTCCAAAGAGAAGGAAGAAGGAGGCAGAAGGAGCCCAGAAGACCAGGGGTTACTTCACCAATTTATCCATAGGTCCCTGGAAAAATGTTGATCTGAAGTGCCTTCATCTTCCCAGCCCATAAGAGCCAGGAAGAAACCCTCAGGTCTAAAACAATGGTATTTTTCTCCTCAGCAGTAAGATGAGCCTGGGCTGACAACTTCATTTTGTCACAGCCCATTCTGGATGAGTAAAGGGCCCCAAAACTTATTAGGGAGGTAATGAGTAGGATTTTGAGAAGCTCTGGGGAGGAGAAAGGCTGTGAGTCACAGAAGAGGGGAAAAAAAGAACCTTTCTGTGATATGAGGATGGATCCTAATTACAGTTTAGCCTTTGGAGGGAAGGAAGTAAATAAAAAGTTGGATGTAATAAACAGCTTTTGTGCTGGGAACTCACAGGCAGCTCCAGAGAAGGGAGCAAGGACAAGTCCAGATCTCTGAAAGGTCTGGCAGTGGCTGGAGAGGGACAAGAGGACCACAGCCTGGTCCATCAATCCACATCCTCCCATTTTGGGGCTTCTACATCTCAATAAAATAATACTTTAAGGAAAAAACCCACCCTAAATATTAATTTACTCATGTTTTTTCCCTCTGAAGCATCTGGCAACATCTGCTGCTGGAGACAGACAAGGGGATCAGAGCCTGGTCCAGCTGAGTGAGACATTAATCCTCATCCTCCTGCTTTGCTACATCTTGGTAAGATAACACTCCAGGTGGAAAAAAAACATATAAATTTATTAAAAAATGAGGATTTTTTCTACAGCACTTGTAGAAGACAGATATCCAGAAGGACTGAGATGATGCACTTCAGAGATAAGAGAGCTTTTGACCATCCCTAGAACCAGAAATTTAATGCCAGGTTACTTTCTATAATTCAGAAGTTGGTTGTACCTCACAAAGAAAGAAAAGATGAGCTGAATTGGAGAAAACTGACCCAAAAAAACCCCACACAAATATTAATTTACTCACACTTGTCCTCTGAAACATCTGGCAATAGCAGCTGCTTCTGGGGACAGACTAAGGGACCAGAGCCTGCTCCAAGCAGGTGGAACATTGATCCTCATCCTCCTGTTTTTATACTTCTACAACTCACTAATACAATACTTTAGGGGAAAAAATACATTAATTTATTGAAAAATAAGTTATTTGTTTAGCAGGTGTAGAAGAAGACATGTACATAGAAGAACTAGGATGGTGCACTTCAGAGATAAGAGAGCTTTTGACCACCTCCCAAGCCAAAATTTAATGCCAGGCTACTTTCTACTGTTGAGAAAATGGGTGTTCCTCACAAAGAAATAAAGTTATCCAAGTTTGGGAGACCTGGTCCATGACACAGGGAGGTGGGACCTGCTGATGTTCTCTGAAAGCATCTGATGGAGCTCCTGGCCTGGCTGGGGCTGCCAAGGGAACTGGGCTCCCACTGGGTTTAAGGCTAAAAATCTTGTCACGGATTAAAACAAGTTGAGAGCTAGGAAAGGGAACAGAAATAAATGGCCAATTCTCAGCCTTGAAGAGAGGTTAATAGCCTGGTGCCCCAGGATCAGGCTTTGGGCTGGTGTTTTCCAATGTGTTCATTAAGAGCTGGCAAGAGGTGGTGGGGGGACAGGCAGGGAGAGCCCTCAGAGGGGCTGTTTTAGGGAAGGAACAACCTTCCCTAAAGAAGAACTACCCCCCAAGAGAAAAAAATTTTTAAAAATTACACTGAGAATGATGTTACTGTCATTTTCAACTCATTGGTGCCACTTGGGTCCATCAATCCAAACCTTCTGAAGCCATTCTCAGAGGGGCAGGATTGTTTCTTGGGGTGGAAAGAGACCAACAGCCCATGACACAGGTCACTTGAAAGCCAAAGGCATCCCCTTTGCTGCAATAATGGAGGTAACCATTGGTCCCCCCTCCTGGTTTTTCCTGGAGAAAACCACTGGTCTCACCTGGAGAANGGGTCCATCAATCCAAACCTTCTGAAGCCATTCTCAGAGGGGCAGGATTGTTTCTTGGGGTGGAAAGAGACCAACAGCCCATTTCACAGGTCACTTGAAAGACAAAGGTGGCCCTTGCTGCAATAATGGAGGTAACCATTGGTCCCCCCTCCTGGTTTTTCCTGGAGAAAACCACTGGTCTCACCTGGAGAAGACCAAAGGTCCCCTCCTGGAGAAAACCAAGGATCTCAACCTGGAGAACACACCAAGGGTCTACCCCTGGAGAAAACCAGAGATCCCACCTGGAGAAGACCAAGGATCTCCACCTGGAGAAAACCAGGGATCCCACCTGGAGGAGACCTTGGGTCCCCTACTGGAGAAGACCAAGGATCTCCACCTGGAGAAAACCAAAGGTCTCACCTGGAGGAAACTAAGAGTCCCCTCCTAGAGGTAACGAAGGGTCCCTACCTGAAGGTAACCAAGGGTCTCCACTTGGAGAAGACCACTGGTCCCATCTGGAGAAAAACATTGGTCTCCACCTCAAGGTAACCAAGGGCCCCACCTGGAAAAAAACAGGGATCCCACCTGGAGAAAGCCAAGAGTCCCCACCTGGAGAAAACCCAAGGGTCTCCATCTGGAGAAGACCAAAGTTCTCACCTGGAGGTGACCATGGGCCCCACCTGGAGAACATCAAGGGTCTCCACCTGGAGAAAACCAGGGATCCCACCTGGAGAAGACCATGGGTCCCACCTTGAGATAACCAAGGCTCCCCACCTGGAGAAAACCAAAGGACTCACCTCTGGAGGAAACCTAGGGTCCCACCTAGAGGTGACCAAGGGTCCCTACCTGAAGGGAACCAAGGGTCTCCACTTGGAGAAGACCACTGGTCCCACCTGGAGAAAACCATTGGTCTCCACCTGAAGGTATCCAAGTGTTATTTTGTTCATGAAAAGCTTCTTTNTCCATCTGGAGAAGACCAAAGTTCTCACCTGGAGGTGACCATGGGCCCCACCTGGAGAAAACCAAGGGTCTCCACCTGGAGAAAACCAAGGGTTTCCACCTGGAGAAAACCAAGGGTCCCAACCTGGAGAACACCAAGGATCTCCAGCTGGAGAAAACCAAAGGTCCCACGTTTCCTACCCCAGAAGATAGGCAGGAAATTTAATTCTAACCATGTAGATCTCTCTTCTTACCAATTAAAGCAGCAAACCCACCTCTTCGCTTAAACACAAGGATTTTAACAGCGTGTCCTTGCAGGCGGGAGCCTGAAAGGTTTCATTATCCTCTCGTTTCCCCCTCTAACGAGGCTGTGAGGAAGCAAGTGCAGTCAGTTCGTTCAGCTGAGCACGAAATTGCATAAACATTTGCCAAAGGAGGGCATTAACCCGGCAGTGAGCCCTCCTGGCAGGGCTCCAGCAACCCTTGGGGTTCCCAGCATCTCCCCTTTTCTCTCTCTCCATCTCCATCAGCATCTCCTCTTCTAGGACTCCGCCTCAGCGCAGACACCAAAAAATGGCTTTTTTCGCCTTTTCTCTCACCACGGAGAGGTGCAGGGGATGCTTAGAAGGAAAAATTAAGCCTCCACGCTCCGGTTCACCGTGATGTTGCAAAATTTGGAAGCCGGTACCCGTGGTCGGAGGCCGGGGATGCGCAGGAGATGCGCAGGGGGATGAGCAGGGATTGCGCAGGGGATGGTGGCACCCTCTGGTTTCTGCTGGAATAACACCAGGAAAAACCTTCCCTAAACCAACCACAGCCAGAGAGACTATATAAAATAACAACCGGCTTATGGAGTGTCCAAACTCATCATATTTTGAATCATTTTCCTAAGGGTGACAGCTGCGGGTGGTGATGGAGAGAGCAGCATCCCAACGCTCCAAGTGCCTGGATGCAGGAAGATGCTCCCACAGCCACAAACCCCACAAAATCCCCCCCGACTTCCAAAACTACTTCGAAAATGGCAGGTGGGGAATCTCAGATCCACGATCCTTCTCATTTCTGAGGGATTTCTCAGACGGAGGGAGAAGCCACACGGTTCTTTTGCGCTCTGTGGGGCTGTGGGAGGGGATGTCCCACTGCCACCTCCCCACGGCCCCTTCCTGCGACGCTCGGAAGGCTCCATCTAGTGTCACACACGGGAAAGGGAGGAGAAAAGGGGGAAAAAAGTCAGTTGGTGATAATTGTTATGGATTTTTAAGGTGTTGCTGCAAAATAACTGGACTTTCCTGGAGTCCAGAGGAAAAACTGATGAATAAATGCCTAAATCCTTCACACACCTTAAAAAAAAATCCCATTTAACGAGGTTATAACACGAGAGGAGCTGGGATACAGCCGGTGGTGACACATGGCCACACCACAGATACTGCCACATCCGAGGAATTCCCAGGGGATGAAGGACCTGGGTCTCCATCCCAAGACCAAACCCTCCTCGAGGCCTTGGGTTTACTCCCTTCCTCTGCTCCTATTGGGACTGCTCCCTGTCCCTTCCACCCCTCACAGACCCCATATCTGTCCCTAATAACCCCCCTGGTGAGGACCCATCCAACCTGACCTTGAACACCTCCAGGGCTGGGGCAGCCACATCTCTTCTGGGCAGCCTTTCCAGAGCTCACTCCCCTCACAGCAAAGGGTTTCTCCCTCAGATCTAACCCAAATCTCCTTCTTTAAGTTCAAACCCTTCCCTCTCACCCCACAGCTCCCCTCCCTGCTTCCCTGGAGCCCCTTTAGGGACTGGGAGGGATGGTCTCCCACCACATACCTCATGACTGGGAAGAAGTAAACGCTTTTTTGGGAAATTCATCCCCAGAAACCACCTAGTGCCTGCAGAAATTACTGCATCCTGATAAACCTGAACCCTCCCCATCACTTTCCGTGAAACTCACCCCTAATTAAACCCATTAACTGCCTCCAATTTCCCCTTGAACCACCAGGAGCCTTCAACCCATCTTCACGCACCGCTGGGTTAATTTTTAATTAAAAAAGAACAAAAAAAACCCCACGATAAGGCATTGCCCACTTCAGCTAAACCATCCTCACCTTTAAAACATCAAATATTTCACGGTGTTTTTAGAAGTATTTCTTATCCCAGCAGAGGGAGGTGCCCAACACCTCTTATCCCTTGGAGAACTCATCACCTCCACCTCATCACAGGTGCTGATAAAATTGGCATCCTACCTCAAGCCAATTTTTTTTTTATTAAATTAAATTAAAAAAAGAAATGACAGGGGATTCTGCAATGTGTCCAAGTACCTTTTTCTCAGCTGCTCTGGGACTAAATTTGTAGCAGACTTGCTGCAGGTTCCACTATATTCATATTATATTTAGAATTTAAGCAGCAAAGCCCAAAATTCCCTCCCAAACCCCAAAACTCCCAGCTGCTGCCTAAAATTCCTCTCACCCCATAACTCCTCAGGCAGGTTCTGACACTGTGTTATTTTTTAATCAGGTTCATTTCCCCCCCTAATTTCACCACGAAGCTCCTTTAGAAGATGTTGAACATCCAAAATGAACAATCCCTGCCCGACTTAGATCATGAAGATGCATCAGGTACAACTCAGACTCATTGATAACAACTCCCTAACACTGCTCACTAGACACGAGGACAATTATTAACAAGGACAGGACATTATTCTGCTCCACAGAGAGGTGTACTCATTAATATTCCCCTAACGAGCCCCAAAAGAATAGCCCTGTGTAGTGCTAAAAAAAAGAGCAGGGACATTATTCAAATTGTAAAGGTTTAGACAGGATGAATACACAGAAGGATGTAACAACAAGCCCAAAGTTCTTCAGCATTATATTTTAATTGGATTTCAAGATCTCAACAGTTTTGCATCTTCAGTGGAAAGACAGTGACTTGCAGCACAGGCTGGAGATACAGAGCACTCAGTGACTCCTGCTGGGTCCAACAGGGCTGAGCTGCACATTGCTCTGACATCACCTACACAGGGACAATTGTTCCAAGTATTTCTCTTCCCATCCACGTCCTCTTCCATTAATTTTCTCCTTTCAGAGCAGGCAGCAGCTCCCCACTGTCCCTTAGTTCCTGTAAGCAAAGACAAACACCCATAAAAACAGTCCCTTCACCCACAAGGGATCTGGGATTGTCAGGGAATTCAGAAGGTCCCACTAGAGGTCCCTCTTGGCCAAGACACCGAAATTCACAAGGTTGTGATTAAATTCTATTTTCTATCTGTCCAGGAAGAGGAAACTCAGTGAGTGAAAAGAGAAACACCTTAAAAAGGAACTGAATATCATCAGCTTTACCTAGGAAATCTCCTTCTAGTAATCCAGGATACATTTTAGGAACAGACAAAAGTAGTGCAACATCCAAAAGCATCCCCCATAAAATGAAAAGCTGAGCATTAACAGGTTTTCTTAGAACCAGCCACTGAAACAAAGAGAACTGTGAGAACTCTAAGCAAGGGGTGCTCACTAATATTACCTGGATGGTTTAAATTCAGATTAAAGCTGTTAACTTACTGAAGACACCAGGAAATGACTTTAAAACAACAGGTTGTAGGATATGCATTTTTTTATCCCAAATCTCCAGAGAAAAATGGTCTCAGTTTTCTTCTACATCCTCTACATTACAGAATGTATTTCAAAATCCTGATGGCATCCCTCTCCCCCTACAACGATGCAAAGAGATTTATTTAAATGTCAGGTTTTGCAGCACCTCTGTGATGCCCAGGACCACACTTAGAGATGACTGGAATAACCCTCCACCTTGTTAAATAAATAAACTAGATGATCTTTTAGGTCACTTCCAACCCAAACCACTCTATGAGTCAATGAATTTCTGTATTATTATTATTTCTCCAGCATCATGCAAACTGGCCACTTCCACCTCAAACCAGACCCCCCCCTTTCCTACCTTAACAATATCCAGCCCCCCAACCAGCTCTCCCTTCACGTAGAGCTGGGGATATGTTGGCCAGTTGGAGAAGGTTTTCAGTCCTTGTCGCACCTAGAAAACAGCAGCTTAAATGTGAGCTCCAGCCTCAGCAGAAGCAACAAAGAAATCCTCAGGGGTGGAAAAAAACTCTGTTACCTCTTCATCTTCCAGTATGTCAAACGTCTCGTAGTCAATGCTGGGGAAAAAAAACAACACCAGAGTCATGTGCTGCAGGATGAGACCTTTGGGTATGTGTAAAAGATTGTTTCCAAACCCCTCAGGACTCACAGGGAAGGGGAGGTGAGGAGTCCCTGCATTCTGCAACAACTGGCATGTAAAAAAACATCTCATTTCAACCAAAACTTCTTACAATGCAAAGGTAATGGCATAATGTAATAAAAAATTGAGCTGCATCACTTCACATTTGAGTTTTGATCTGTAATTCCTAGTATTTTAAGGCCAAATAACCAGAAGGGACAGACTCCTGCCAGTGGACATGGGACAGTTCCATCAACACTTGTACCTGCTCCTGATTTCCAAGCTGCACATGGATATATGGTCACCCATCATCTCCAAAAGCCTGTCCTCCAGGAGAAGTGCTCAACCTCCCTCCAATGGCACTAAACAAGGGGGTTTATCCAAGGGAAGAGGATCCTGATCTCTCTCACCACAGAAAGAACCACTTTAAAGACTAAAAACCCAGGGCAGATAACATGAGAGACTCCAAGATTAAGGGAGCAGACCAAGAGGGACCTCTGTGAGAAGAGAGGAAGGGCTGCTCTCATGTTAACAAGCACAGACAAAGATGAAAAAAATCCACTGTTGCCATAAACACCATAAACCAAGCAAGGCAAACCCCACCCAGCACAGCTACACAGATCTAATATCTGACATGCTGCATGTGATGTGGTATCAAGTGAGTGCAGGCAGTGATTTGCACCATGGAGTTTACATAAACACACTTTAGAATACTCCTAAACAAAGAATATTACATATGGGGAAGTCTCCCACCAGTATTTTTGTATAAAAATGTAGTTTTTAAAACAGAACTGGCTTTCTGAATTAAATAAAGAAATAAAAATACCTACTCACGTACCCAGTATTATTTAGGATCTCTATGATTTGCTTGCTGAATCCACACTTTGCCACCTAGAATGCAAAATACACACGAGTTAAAACATCCATCTCCTACATTTAATCCCCACAATTCCAGCTCCTCAAGCTGCACTAGAGCCATCACCAATATATTGCCAGTGATGACCTTACAGGAGGAGCAACACTGCTAATCCCTTTTTCATTATTTTTTATATTCTTTGAGCTTTAAAAGAGTATGGAATGTCTCTTTTTTTGACTCTCATCTGTGGTATGAAAACATTGAGGATATTAAATGCTTCCCTGAGATGTGGTATGAAATAACATAAGGCGAGTCTGTGTCCCAGGTTTGGCTGGATTATTTTCCAAATGTTCAGAAAGTAAATGACATAGAGGGGGATGGATATAAAAGTATCCTATCATTAGAAAAATAGATGTATTTTATTTAAAGACTCTTTATTTCCATTCTGGTGAGAGTAGCAAATCTGTGGTCAGCTGATAAATAGGCTGCATGCTCAGCAGCTGCAAACAGGAATTAAAAATTAGAAGGATCTATAACACACCTTCACACAGGCACTGTAAGGGCACACAACATCCATGGCTTTATAATCCAGAGTATCCCTTACTGAGATTTTACCCCATCAACAGCATAAGCAAGAGCAAAACCTGAAAGCAACTTGCCCAAACTCTCATTTCTTCAGGTAGAAATTCTGCTCAGAAGATCTGAGCCCCACCAGCTCAGCCCACAGGCTTCCAGGGGCTTAGAGAAACAGCCTGTTGCACTCCTAAATATCTGTTGTTACTACCCAGTGAAGGCTGAGGGAACAAATGAGGTGGAAAGAGAAGGCAGAGGAGTGAGTGAGCTGAGCCCCCAGCCCTGCAGCCCCTCACAAAGACACCCCACAGCCACTTCTCCTCATACACCAACTACAAAGGGAACAATTTATCCCCTGGTGGCTCTGTCTGAGCACAGCACAAAGACACAGACTGACCTTCTGCCTCACACTCATCCGGGATTATTTAATCCCCACTGGTGGCACTTGTCTGTCTGCAGGCTCTATCTTTATTTCAGCCTGTAATGTAATTAAGAAGGGCTTAAAAACATCAGGCCCAGGCCATTCCATGCATGGATGGGAGAGAGGGGATCATTTACACTAAGTGCTGCTGCACTTCAGCCTCAAAAATACATCCAGCAGCTTTTTTTTTCCAAGAGCAGCTGTGAAAGCAAAATAAAGGCAGGGTAATTAAAAGGACAGAACATCCAACCCAATTAGGATTTCTATAGTTAGTGCAGGGGGGGAAGTTTCCAACAACAAAGAATCACAGAATTGGAAGGGTCTTTCCAAGGCCATCCATTCCAACCCCCCTGCAGTGACAGGGACATTCTGCACTAGATGAGGTTGCTCAGAGCCTCAGCAAGCCTGGCCTTGGATGACTCCAGGCTTGATGGGGCCTCCACCATCTCTCTGGACAACTCTTCCAGTGTCTCACCACCCTCATGGGGAAGAAATTCTTTCCCATGTCCCATCTAACCCTGCCCTGCTCTAGTTTCAAACCACTGCCCCTCATCCTGTGTCAAACATCCCCTCCCCAGCTTTTCTGGAGCCCCTCCAGGCACTGGGAGGTCTCCCCACAGCCTCCTCTTCTCCAGAGATAAAAGTTCTGTGTTTTTTTTTTTTCACTAAAGGTGGTAGTCATCACTGTTAAAAACCTGTTGCAGTATAATGTAATATAATTTCATCTTACCTGTTTGCTCCCCTTCATGAAAAGCATCACAGGAGCTTTGTTTATCAAGGTTTTAAGCCTACAGGAGGCAAGAAACAGACAGAAAAAAACCATCTCAGTCATCATCCCAATTTTTTTTTCCATGGGAAAACAAGAAATGGACAGACAGCAACTTGCAACTTCAGCAGATGTATTTAAAGCCTTGTTAGGAGCACCTCTAGTCATTTTAATCACTTAGAGTGAAAGAATTAAAACCATCCCACTGCTTTTAGAGCAAAAACTTTTCCAGATGGACATCTAAGTACCAGGCAGCAATAATCTTGAGGAAAACCATCACATTAGGATAACACAACATCCACATTTGCTGACAAGCTGCTGTTTCACCCACTGGCTCCAATATTTAGCAGCAAAGCCTGTAGGAAAAGTATGGTTTAATACAGCTAGAACTGTGCAGCCTTATTGAAGTGATGATCACTGCATAGAAAAAAGAACATCTGGAATGATTGCAGTTGTGTAGTCAAAAAAAATCTGAACAGACTTCTGACAAACAATGGGAACATATACATATAGGAAACCCCCAAAATAATGACACAGCCCATCATACCTGTCCTCCAACTTCTGTGCCTTGGGACAGACTGTGTCCAGTTCTCCAGACGCCTCCATTTCCTGAGGAGGATGGAGAGAAGGAAAACCAGATGTAAAAGGCAAGAAAAACACGCTTCAGACAACCAACAAGATGAAGAATTTCTCAGCTTCTAACCTTGATAATATCAAGTCCTCCTATGAGCTCCCCAGCCACGTACAGCTGTGGGTAGGTTGGCCAATTGGAGTATGTCTTCAGCCCCTG
>VZTY01033776.1:839-50471 GCA_013400935.1 Turnix velox
AGGAGGGCCACAAAGATGGTCAAAGGGCTGGAGCAACTGCCCTATGAAGACAGGCTGAGGGAATAGGGGTTGTTAGGCTGGGAGAAGAGAAGGCTCAGAGGGGACCGTATAGTAACTTATCAGTACCTGAGGGGGTCCTACAGAAAGGCAGGGGAAGGACTTTTTAATATGATATCAGACGTGAGGACTAGAAACAATGGATATAAATTGGAAGGGGGTAGATTTAGACTTGACATAAGAAAGAAATTATTTACCGTGAGGGTGGTGAAGCACTGGAACAGGTTGCCCAGTGAGGCTGTGGATGCCCCCTCTCTGGAGGTGTTCAAGACCAGGCTGGACAAGGCACTGGGCAGCCTGATGTAGTAGGAGGTGTCCCTGCCTATGGCAAGGGGGTTGGAACTCAATGATCTTTAAGGTCCCTTCCAACCCAAACTATTCTATGATTCTATGATTCTATCCCTTTAAAACTGCAAGCCAATCAGCCTGCGCAGCCTGTGTGGGATTCCAGGACTTCTCTAAAACAGGAGTCAGTGTGAATTCTGAAATTATATCTGCTTCAGGGAACGCTCTGGTTACTGCAGCCCCTACGCATCAAATCAACTAATAATTTCACTTCCAGTGTGTCAGAAATCTCTGAAGACATTCACTGAGGAGTGGTTGCAATCATTCCAGTTAATTAAGTGGCCACTAGGGCAAATTTTTTTTTGAAATTTTTTTTTGAACAGGAAGAATAGGAAATGCTCCCATTTCCTATGTCTCACCAAACAGCTGGAAAACAGAAATCTTTAATACACATCACTAAATTTTCAAACAATACAGCCTTTAATTTACAAGCATTGTATTGCCCCCAAACCACTCACACTTGTTTTACGGAGGAAGATAATTCTGAACTATAGAGTTGGAAGGAAACTTCATAGATCATTTTAGTCCAACCCTCACAGTGACCAAGGACATCCTGCACTAGATCAGGTTACTCAGAGCCTCATGAAGAATGGCTTTGAATGAGGCCCTTACCATCTCTGGGAAGCATATTCCAGCGTCTCGCCAAACTCTTGGTGAAGCATTTCTTTCCTATGTCTAATCTCAACCTGTCATGCTCTCTTTTAAAACTATTTCCCCCTGCCCTATCACTACCTATTCTGACAAACAGTGCCTCCCCAGCTTTCCTGCAGGCCCCCTTCAAGTTACTGGGTGGCAGCTATGAGATCTCCCCACAGCTTTCCCTTATCCAGAATGAACAGCCCCAACTCTCTTAGCCTGTCCTCACAGGAGAGGTACGTCAGCCCCTGTTTATCTTCATGGCCTTCCTCTTGACCCTCTTCAACAGGTCCACGAATTTCTTGTGCTGAGGGCACCAGGTGGGGTAATGGAACAGGACCACCTCTCTTGATCTGCTGGTCATGGCTTTTCTGATGCACCTCAGGATACAGTTGGCTTTCTGGGCTGCAAGTGCACATTGTTGGCTCATGTCCAGATTTTCATTCACCAACACCCTCAAGTCCTTTTCTGCAGGGCTGCTATCTATAACATCTCCTCCCAGTCTGTATTGGTAACAAAGTTTGGCCTGGCTCAAATGCAGCATCCTATACTTGTCTTTGTAGAATTTAATGAGATTGGCATGGGTCCACCTCTCTAGCCTGTCCAAGTCCCTCTGGATGACACTGCATCCCTCTGTCCTGTTTACCACAACACTCATCTTGGTGTCTTCCACAAAATTGCTGAGGGTGCAATCAACTCCACTGTTTTTATCATCTATGAAGATACTGGTCCCAGCAGAGACCTCTGAGAGACGTCACTCATCACTCCTCTCCATCTGGATGTGATCATCCAGCCAGTTCCTTATCAACTGAGGAGTCCACCCATCTCCAACATAGAGAGAAGGATGTTGTGGAAGATTGTGCCAAAACTGTTGGAGAAATCCAGGTAGACAATATCCACTGGTCTTATGTCCACAGAGGTAGTAACTCTGTTGTAGAAAGCCACTGGGTTTGTCAGGCAAATCTATGATATTTTAGCCATGCAATGGCTAAAAGTGTTAGGATTTAGTAACACACACATTACAGCCCTGTTTTTAACTTACTTTGGGCAGATTATGTTTCCAGCAACAAATGCTGTATATTGACAGAAGCCCAGCTGGCAGCAGTGGTGGATGCTAAGGCCCTACTCCTCCTTATCCAGAAATCACTCAGTGTTATTAAAAGGAGTTCTCACTTTGATAGTCTCTCTGTTCTTTCCTACCTCATCACATCCATTTCCATTTAATAAAATAATTTTATATATTTTCATACTCTACCCTGTCCCAGCTGACCTTCATTCTCAGCAAATTGCTTCAGAGATCACCTGCCACACTGTGCTGAAGAGTGTGGAATACATTTCCAGAGCTTTTCAGTGTCCCCTAAAAATTCTTTTCTTTGTGTGAGATTGCTATATTTCCATAGAAACTTGCACCTTTTTATGCTTACTCCATTGTATCTCATGGTTTCCTTTGCATACTGTGACATCAGTTGCACAGCAAAGAAACCATTGCTTTGTATTTACTGCTAATTCTCTACAAATACCAAATACTGTGGTCTGTAATTGTTTGAGGAATATACTCTCTGTTTTGAAAGGTTCACTGTAAACCACAGAAGTGTGACTTCTTTTTGTTTCTTTATGTTAAGGAAGACCTCTCACCTTTTCTTCCAGTAGAACATAAGTTTTCCATTATCAGGGCTTGGTTATGCTCATTTGGTGAAAGTCTTCAGAAAAGTTTTCATAGTAAGAGAAGATAAATAACATAAGTAGAAATCAAAGTGATGACCAAGTTAATTCCATGTGTAATAAGGCTGAGTTGAACTCATTTGAGAAAGGCTCTTCTCTTCCATTCCTTACTCTATGCTTAAAAAAAAAAAAAATTTTTAAATCAGAAGGAGAGGCAACCCAGAGCCAAGGTGTGGTGACCGCAAATTCCTCACTGACCCACAGACTCTGTCCTAGCCCTTCGCCACTTTTCTTGTTGGAGTGCAGTGGTTCTGTAGCCTGGCTGATGTGGACATATTCCTGCTGGACCCCACGCAACTTTCAGTTCATGCAGAACAGCTGCTCCTTGAAAGCATCCTCCACTTGCCAATCTCCTTTTTTAACCCTAGAATTAACCAGCCCTTCTGATTTTGTTTCAGCTACTTTTTGTTTTTAGATTCTGTCCTTCCATGATCCTATTTAATTCAGAGAGATCCAATGAGTCCTAGAGAAGGCCTTCTTTTTTGATTAGAAGTTCTCAGTAAATTAGTATTTTGCACTAATTACATCAGAAGTTTCTAGTCAGGGACATAAAGCAACAATATGTATTTGTCCTGGAAATTTCTCTCTTCTTTTTGGACACTCACATTTGTTTAGAGACAAATAAAACCACATGCTTCTCAGATAATTTTCTTCACAGTGGAGAATGGATTCCTGTATTTCTTTTGCACCACACTAAAAGATTTATAAAAGTTTTTAACCTTGCTGGTGATAATTTGTGCTTGGATGACATGACAGCATATCAGATGTTATGAAGGCATATATTAGTCTCAAGAATCTCAGATGTCTGTTTTTCCAATGGAGCAGCCTGACAATGAGTACCATTCAAATCTTACAACATATTTCAGCATGAGTTTGTATCTTTGGTTAAAAGTGTTTAATAAATGTTCTAATAATTTTCTCACAATGCTTTTTTTGTTTGTTTGTTTGTTTTGATCATTATCTCTTACAGAGTTACTACTTGTTCTATAATAACCAAGTCACCAGCACTGGTGCTCTTATCCTCTAGGGTACTAAGTAGCCTTAAGACTAGTAAGTAGTTGAAGAAAGAGCTAAAGGCTGCAGAAAGTGATACTGTTTTTTCCAAAAGAATTCAGCAGAGAATCAATTACAGGTCAATGACTTCTATGCTGCATTTCATCAAACTGAACAATTCAATTATACAAATTCTTGTCTTGAATGCTTTTATGAGCCAGCTTTTATTTTTTGTTTGTTCAGTAAGTTACTACAATTATTCTATGTCTGTAGAGTATTTTGTTGTGAGAAATGCTCTGATACAGTAACACTTTGATACTGTGATGAACATGGAGTGAAGAAAATTGTCTTTCTTTTCAATCCCTTTGGGAAGGAGGAGTACTTGGATGATGCAGGAGAACTCTCCAGAACAAAAGACATTTGTCCTTTTTCTTTTATTTGGCTTGTACTGCATGGGCAAACTGGAGAGAGTTCAAAAAAGGACAATGATGAAGGGGGTGGAGATTCTCTCCTAGGAGGAAAGGTTCAGGGTGGAAGAGAGAAGGATCAGGACTATCTCATCAAATAAATACCTCTGGGGAGGTATTCACAGTGGCAGGTCTAGAGAGCAATGGGTGGAAAGACTGGAAGATCCTTTTGAACATCAGGAAACACATTTTTCTTGAAGGATGACTAAGCACTGGCACAGTTTTTTCAGGGAGGCTGAGAAGTCTCCATCCTTAAAGAAGTTCAAAATCTGTCAGGACTACTGGGTCTAGCTGGCCCTCCTTGAGTGGGGATTTAAACCAGGTGACTACAAGAGTCCCTTCTAACCTCAGCTATTCTTTGATTTCTTTTGGATTTGCATTGCTAGCCTTTGTACAGAATTAGGATGGAAATGAATCTTCCTTTTTTTTTTTATGTCCTGAGTATTTTGCAAGACATTTAGATATGATTTAAAAGTGCTTAAAGATCTAAGAACTCAGATATAATGAGCATGGCAAACTTTAAAGAGACGAAACAGTTTAAAAAACAAATTTGGCACCAGTTCAGAAAGTTTCATCTCCAAAATTGTCATTTTTGTTGCATGACTACTGAAGAGCAGTGAGGGAATGGCTTTGTCTTTAGGAAAACTTTAATTTAAAATTTCTTATTTTAAAGTTACATGTTGTAAAGGAGAAAGAACTAGAAAACAGACAATCTAAAAAAATATGTGCCAAGGGTTCAAGTCCCTGCCCAGGTAAGAGGCTTGTCAGAGTTGGGCTGGTGGTTGGACCGAATGATCTGAAATGTCCCTTCCAACCTAGATGCTTATGAAATAATGAAATGTCAAGACTGAAAAAAATCAAAGGAAAAAGGCTATTAAAAAATAACTAAATAACTAAAGACTAATAAAGTCATGTTGAAACCAGAGTTTCTCCACTTACAGAGTCATACAGAATGATAGCATGTTTCAGGGAAGGGTATGAGAATCTCAAGAAGCTTCAGTTATCAAACATTCTCTTAGTAGAATTCTCTGCAATCTAAAATACTGTAAGAGAGCATCAAATATCATTGTAATACAATAGTTGCTGCAGACAGACATTAAGCGTCTCCTGCCTTTACACATCAATAATGGTTTGAAATATCCTATAAATAATGGTTGGTAGATAGGACAAAGCAAAAAGTCTTTGTTTTATACAATTTTATGACAGAGAGACAAGTTTTCCAAACATTTCACTTTCACTTGTACTTATGGAGCAAAACACAACCACCTACTGAGACAACAGATTAACGCATTAGGTATTTTCCACCTCCAGAATTCAAAATAACAGTAAAATGAAATGCATAATCTTCTCTATTGCTTTGTTTTCAGGAAATATGACTGCAAACCATGGTCACATCTGTCAGAAGTTTTTCAGTATTTGAAGAGAACAGTATTATAAAACTGGTTTAGATTCAGAATAAATTTCTTTTAGCCACCTGGAAGTGCTTCGGAATTTTCTTACTCAGACCCTGTCAGCCTGAAAGTTTTGGAGGTTAATGATATTCAACCATGTGGCTATAGTATTGAGTAGACCCATCAAACACAGCTGGTAGACATTAATCAGGTTAACTTCTGGAACTCTAATCTATTTAATGAGAAAACAAAAAAGTTTTTGAGCATAGTATCGTAGTAGAGGCCCAGAAGTAAAAAAAAAGTCTAGGTGTATGATGCCAGACCTTCATCCAGAAACTGTGCTGAACAATTTTATACCTCAAGCTGTAAAAATATGCTTTGCACTTCCAGTGATAAAGGACATTTGTTACAGTTTTTAGCTCTTCACACAAACAGACGAACATTTATAATTTAATAGGATTCTGGAAAATCATGCATTTCTGAGAACTGCTGTCTCTGACTAATCCTTGCATTTCAACCCTGTAATCTATGTTTCAGCTTCATAGCTATGGGAAGGAGGATAGGATGAGGAATAAAGCCAAGCCTAGTCTCTATGTTTAATTAGAGCACCCTCAGCATTGTTTCCACTCATGTACAATTTTATCTTAGCTCTTCCAGCTGCTTCTGATTCCAAGAGGTTATTAGAACATACAGGTGTTTCACAGTCAATCCCTTTTATCAGAAATGGTGTTCCTCAGGGCTCAGTACTGCAGCCATTCCGCTTTAATATCTTCATTAATTGTGTGGACAAGGAGATTGAGTGCAGCCCTAGTAAACTGGCAGAAGACAATAGGGTGAGAATGGTGACCTGTTTAAGGGTAGAAAGACTTTGGAGAGGAATCTAGACAGGCTGAATTGATGGGTCTAAGCCAATGGGATGATGTTCAACAAGGCCAAGAGCACTTGGACCACAACAACTCCATGCAGCACTGCAGTTTAAGTAAGAGTGGTAGAAGAATTGTCTGGCAGAAAAGGATTTGGGGATGTTCATCAGCTGCCAGATGAATATGAGCCAGCAGTGAGTCCAGGTGGCCAAGAAGTCCAACGGCATCCTGGCCTGTATCAGAAATAGTGTGGTCAACAGGACTAGGGCAGCAGTCACCATCCTGCTTTGCTCAGCACTGGTGAGGCCCTAACTCAAATACAGTCCAGTTTTGGGCCCCTTCCCGCATAAAATGGCATTGAGTTGCTGAAGTGAGTCTAGAGAAGGGCAGCAAAACTTGTGAATGGGCTGGAGAGCAAGCCTTATGAAGAGCAGCTGAGGGAGCTGTGATTGTTTAGCCTAGAGAAAAGGAAGCTGGGAATAGACCTTACAACTCTCCACAAGTACCTGAAAGGAGTTTGTAGGGAAGTGGGGGTTGACCTCCCAAATAACAGACAATAGGGCAAGAGGGATGGTTCTAGTTAGTGTTGGTTTGGTGTTTGGAATTCCCTTCTAACCAAGGCAATTCTATGACTCTATGATTTTATGAAGTAATAGGTATACAAAATGTGCAACCGTCCATGTAGAAGCTAGTAAAAAAATTGTACCTGAATGGACTGAAAAATAATCACTAATCTGATACTGAAGTAAATTCCAGGATTGTGCTATTGACATTGAAATCAAACTGCGTATTTTGTACTCAGAACTAATATCTAAAAGAAATTCTAGAATACTTTCAACCAATAATTCATTATAATTAAAAAAAAAGTCTTGAGATCAATCCCATTAATGCATACTCACTTTAAATTTAAAATAAATTTATGTGGATGTTACTCATGAAGTTAAATTCAGAAAGTGAACAATTGTCTGAAACTGTTAACATCACCGTAATATCTTTCTTTAAAAATCAGCTGAACTTCTATTTAATGCAGAAAAGGCACTAACATCATTCATTTTCCATTGAGATGGGAAAAGAAATAAAGGATGAGCCAGATATTCACAAAGTCTTCCATTTCAAAGACTTGCTTTTTATACTATACAAAAATGTGTTCTCACCTTAGCTATACACTTGATGAGGGGAAGTTCCTTAATGTATTCTGCCAAGTATTCTGCCTGTATCCTGCCAAGTAGCAGCTGGTAATAGAGAAATATGGTGCTCCATTCTGCTTCTGCTTTGCCTATGACACATTGCAGTGTAAGTGTGTAGCACTTCTCTGAATGGGAAGTGAGAAAAGGGTTGTGTTGATTGTGGCACAGTCCTTGATAATCTCACTGAATGGTTACCCCTTTTAGAGAAGAATTTTTTCCCTAAAATCCAATCTAAATCTTCCCTTGTGCAAATTGAGACCATCTCCTTTCATTCTTTCGCTTGTTACCAGGAGGGGTTACCAACATAGCAATCAAAAAGGTCTACCCTGAACCTTCTTTTCTCCATCATATAAGATGTAGTTCTGATTTTCATATTTTCCCCCTTCTTTCTCTTTTCCTCTCATCTCAGAGACCCTAAAAACTCCTTTCTTTTACAAAAAAAATGTCCCTCATTCTTCCCTCAGGCCCTTCAGGCATCATCCCAAAAGCTGAGTCTTCCTTTGCAGGAGACACTCAAACCCACTGTTGTCATTAGTGGGATTCCCAGGCTATTGAAGGAGATTGTGCTGTCAAGATGGGGCAGTATGATTTCCAAAGTCCTGGTAGCTGCAGCCCTGGGTTCTAAAGGAGATTTAACATCTGTGCTTTGTATTGTGAAATGTACAAAGCCACATATCTGCAGTTCTATTAAACCAAATGCAAAACCTGCCAAAGATATACAGATTGGATTGCTTTTCCTAAAAAGAAAGGATTACCTTTGTCTGTACTTGCTAAACTCATAGTAAATTATTTTTAGATTTAATGGGTCATGGCTGCAGGTGGCACAACTCAACTGTTTTCTGTAGTGCGGCGCTGTACTGCCCTGTCACAGGATTTCACCCTACTTCTCATTTCACCAGTTACCTTCTTCCTTGTGGAAAAGGCTTCTGGTATCTGGCATCTTTTGGCCTCAACGACACTTGGATTGGAATGGACAGATTTAATGGCGAATGGAACTTCTTTCTATGATTGGGAAAGCACGCCTGGACTCATTTTGTATCTTCTTTGCTCTGGGTGATTGTGTATTGCATTGCATTTCTGTATTACTGAACTTCTTTGGTAAGTGACTGTATACCATTTTAATCACCACTGTGCAGACTCCTAAGAAGAGAAACAGAGGGATAGATTACCCAAATATTATTGTTATTATATATGATTCAGTTGAATTCTGTCCATCTCTTCTTGAAGCACAACTATTGTATAAATTTTGCAGTAAATGCAGCTTTGCAATACAAAAAGTTAGATACTACCATAGCCACATACTTTTCTGAATGTGCAGGGCCTCGCACTTGGACTTGTTAAACTTCATGAGGTTGGCATGGACCCACTTATCAAGCCTGCCAAGGTCCCTCTGGATGACATCCCTTCCTTCAGGTGTATCAACAGCTTGGTGTCATCTGCAAACTTGCTGAGGGTGCACTTAATCCCTCTGTCCATATCTCCTACAAAGATGTTAAATAAAAAAAAGTAGAAGAAGAGAAATTCATTGCCATATTCTCAGAGATCAAAGAGAAATAATAATTTCATGTTACCCAGAAATAATACTTTTATCCACAAGATACAATTATCCCTGTTTTATACTTAAATGTATCATAAATAATAGCATGTTAAATGTGCTTAATTTATATGTTCATTGTTACTTCAAGGTTCATCGCCGACCAGACGAGCTCTGGTGAGGGGAAGCCTTCACTGTCAGAGCCAGTCTCGGCAGAAAACCGCAAGAAGCTCCTTTCTAGGACTTTCTAGAAGCCGAAAAGAGAGAGCAGTGGTTCCTGGCTTTTGGGTGACTTTTGGGTATACTGAGCATAGCTAAATTGTCATAAATGTGCATAATCATAACCTTTCAGATTTTATTTGCACTATAAAAAAGAAGAAATTTCCTTTCTTTCCCTATATAGATGTTTTATTTTCTGATTCCCATTTCAGTGAGGAAGGCTTAAGAAAATAAAGAAACTGGCAAAACTCCGGTTTATTATGGTAATAGTACTTAAAATATTTATGAATCTGACACACATTCTATTACTTCAGCTGATAACTGATCTCATTGAGTGTGATGTAGTTGTCAAATTTCATCAAGGCACCCATTGGTCTTGTAACATTTCCAGCCTTCCAAGCTGAGGACAGTACACCACTGAATAGAGGACAGCAGACAGCAGCTACATCTGAGCTTTGGAGTTGAGGTGAGGACAGACAGATGGGCCATTTCTTAGATTCACTCATGTGAGTTGTGAAAGCTCAGCCTGCTTCTCTCCTAGCACACATATCATACTAATATAATTTTACAGAAGAGTAGATCAAATTTATTTTAAGCAAATGGAGGCAGTGTAAAGAGACAAGTTTCTGGAGCTTATCTTTCCAGTTCCCAGACAACCCAAACATACCTAGAGGAAACAATTGTTAATAAATTAATTATGCAGGGAGCTGAGCGAGACAGTACATTTTCCTAAATACATAAGGCTTTTGTGATATTATAGTATGGTCATTGAATGCAAATTTTAAAACTTGCTGAAATAAGCAATCATCTGAAAGTTAACAATTTTTTATTTCGTTACTAAAGAATTTGTAAATTTTCCTAAGTAATGCTTTTACAGTAGTTGTTGCAGGGCTGTTCCATAACTTCGTGGTTGTATTCTGAATGACTTCCTGAATTGTAAATGAAGGACTTAGAATTGTATTCATCTGAAAATTTTATTGAGCTCAGGAAATGTATATGTTACCATATTTAAAATATTACAGTCTTCTGTGAATCAGTCATACATCATACTCTTCCATCATTGCTTCTAAATGTCATGACTTCAGACATTCTGGCATTTAGGTATGTATGGGGTGAGAAAAGCTGACATTAAAGAAAGAAAATTAAGTATGGCGTGCCAAAAAACTTGTACTCTTGAGCAAAGACAATATATGGCATGCATGAATTGTTCTGACTGAAGACCTTATGAAAGTTGCTGATTTCTGCAGCTGTAGGATGCCCTGCAGCTGTAGGATGCATGACAAATTGGAGGGTAAAGTCTAGTTGATTACTTGATTTTGGCAAAAATAAGGAGACCTTCCTCAGTCTAGATTACAAGAATTTTTAAATAAATTTATAAATTCCTTGGAGCCTGCAAGGAGATGCTGGAGACAGTATCTGAACTTCGTAGTCAAAGAGTGGATATATGAAAGCAAAAACACGATCAGGATGTCATAAGAAATCTGTAAGTCCCACGCTAAGTGGCATGGTGAGTTTATTGCACTGAAGGAAAGAAGATGAGAAACATGGTCTGGGGAATCAAGCAGCCTAGGCAATTGCAGACATATGTATTTTGCTTCACTAAGTCTAGTCCTAAGGATTTCCAGATTTACTGTGATATTGATATTAGTCAATCATTTTTCGTTTAAAACCTGTGTTCCTCCCAGGAAAGCACTTAAAAGATGTTTAAACATGTGAATTTCCTTGTAGTCACATGATATATGAAGCACTTACTAGCAACTAAATGTTCAAGTCCCACATTGAATAGGAATTTCTTCATTGGTTTCCATGAATTACATGGAAAAGTATTTTAAAAAATTCTTTAGCAAAACAAAAACTGTGTGGTTGAGTTAAAAAACAATGATAGTTTCAAATGCCAGTGATGTGACTTTTCTCAGTTTTAACAAACAGAATACCAGCGCATTTTTAGTTCCTACTATGAATCCCTTAGCAGCTAGAGTACGACTATTCTTAACTTAGTTTTCCCAGAAGACATCAAATTAAGGTTTATAATTGATTATAAGGAAAGGAAGACACATACATATTCACTTTTTCAGATTATCCTCAGTCACATAGCTGGCACAATTTCCAAAAATAATGGTGATAAGTAAATAGCAGTATTACTATGTAGTCATGGTTTTTTGATGTACAGGTATGGAATCAGAAATGCTTATTGTGAAGGCATTCTGAACCAACCACCTCCAGATAGAAATGAGACAAAAACAGCATGAAACACGTTTCTTGTAAAACATAGTAATGATGTCCTTGTTTGCTACTCCTGTGCTAATCCACTGTTTCAGAAATCTTCCTGCTGTTTAATGTGCCTATCATGAATGCCCATATGGTTATTTCCTGTTCCACATTAGCTGATGAGTAGACAAGCTTCCTGCAAGCAGCCATTCCTCTCAGCTGGAGACAAAGGAAGTGGGAATAACTTCAGAAAGTGCTTCCACTGTCTATGTAGGGATTTCCTATTTGCTGGCAAGAAGCACAACAGAAAGAAGTAACCGCTGGCACTAGAGGAGCAGTAAGTGAGGATGAATCTACTGTGTTTGTGAGTGTATTTTGCCACTCCATTGAGAACAAAGAGCAGTATTTGACAGAATACTACCGCTAATTCATACAGCCTGCTCAACCACTAAGGTGTCTATCATAATGTGTATGTCAGAAAAATCAAAAGACTTATGAAAAGGTCTACTTATCTTAAAATGAGGAGATTTGCTCTAATATTCTCTGCAGCTATATAATTTTTAAGATTTTCTGTAAAGAGGAGGGCATGATAATAGAGATTCATGTCTGAGGACAAGAAAAAAAAAACAAAGAGATTGTTATAAAGAAGCTGGAGAATCAAGAATATTATTGTGAAATTCCCAGATTCTTGAATTGCCAGATGAAAATGTGGGTTGCTGTTAACAGCACAGTCTAAACTGTATACTCAGAGGTATATTTATTTCCAGTATGTGGGTGTTGGCAAGTAATGTAACATCTTAACTCATAAATAACAATAAGTACAGGATTTTGCTGTGACATATGGAAATCAAGCCTAAGACTAAGAAGCTATGTGGAAAACTGCTCTACCAACTGCATATCAGCACATTCAGTTGCAGAAGAGCAGTGGAAAAAGGTGAATAATAAAAGAACTTTTAAAAAAATTATAAGGGATCAGAACTGGCTGTTTTGCTTCTCCTTTGTGATAGCACAAATTTAATTGCACAAAACTTGGCTTTACCAGTAGCACCATTCTGTGTCTGATAGTACTACAGGTGGTGGTTTAGATCCTGTCACATGACCTCCTCCCAAAGGATCAAGAAAAGTTTTCCCTTCCCTTTGTTCTTTCCAAAGGTGTAATATTGCCATTGTCAAAGGCTGTTCTTGCTTCTGAAGGGAAATACTTCCTTTCCAAAAAAGAAAATATTTCACCAAGCAACATCATAATGAATCAATCTATATTTCTCGTGAAATTCCTTTAATGGGAATGGCACAGTCATTTAGTGTTTGAAGGCTAGCTGTTTTAGGAAAAATTATTGATGATTATCTCTAGCAAAGGACAAGGATACTGAAGAACAGGAGAACTATGGCTACTTCTCCTTTTACAAACTATTTATATTTATAGTTATTTTCATTGCTTTGCTACTCTGCTTTCAGGCTCCTTTGTCTTCCACTTGTAACATGAAGCCATTTAGGAGTCTAGTAATACTCAAATGCAGGAAGAAATTCCATACTTCAATCCCATCTGCACTCAGGATGACCAGGTTGAAGTCAACTCTTGTGCAGAAGCTCTAGAGTGAGTGACATCAATGACCAAATCTATGTTAATTTATGATAAACATGACGCACATTATCTCTCACCAAGCTATCTGACCACCTTGTAGAATTCCAGTCTTTTAATGGAAGCAATTGGTGTAGTTTTGAGTCATGAGCAGTCTTTTTGCCTCTGTGCAATTGCATCTATTTTGTGTTATTTCATCCATAAAGAGCATGTCTTAAATGAGAGAATAGGAGCAAAATAAAAGGAAGAGCTTGCATAACATAGTTTCATCAACTTGACCTGCATTTGCTAGTACTGAATTCAACATGTCTGGAGGAACATTTGATCACAATGGAAAAATTGCTTGATCTCATGCAAAGACCATTTATCTTCTGATCTTCCTTCTTGCCCCCAGCCTCTGGTATATCAAAATTCCTCTTGTGTTTAGGAGAATTTATACATCAATCAAGATGATTAGCCTGCAGTCTTTTCAGTGTTCCTTGTGAAAGGAATTAGATCACACTCCCTTGCAGTGCACATCGAATATTGCCTCTGCCAACCTCAGCTATTGTTGTTATCTGCCTAATAAAATCAAAGGAATTTTTATGTGAGAAAGTTTTGCAGTTCAACAGATATTAAACATACCCTTAGCAACGTCTCCAAATTAAATTCTGATATGATAACTCTGCAGCCCCTAGACATCCCTGGTAAGCACACTGGGCCAAATTAGATTTCTGAATGCACTGTTCAGAATTAGTTACTTAGTATCATTACTATTAATACTTTTATTCCTTATGCCAGTTCTAATGAGCCACATCTCAAATTATGTTCCAGAACTATGTGTCAGTATGGCATTTCAAGTATCAATTATCTACAGGAGAAAACTGGTTTTAAGCAATATCAGGATGGTTCCAAAAGTTTAATGGAGGGGAAGCGCAACAGAAACAGCTACAGTGAAGCACTGAGTACATCACCCATTGTATAAGAAACACGTAACACAAGAGAACAGGATACACATCAAGTAAATGTTTACTTCTGAAATGGAATATTGAAAAACCATATTTAAAGAAGTTCCATGGCAAACAGCATCATTTCTATAATCAAAGCACATCCTGTTAGCAAACTGTAATGATGATAAAATTATAATAAAATCATAGCCAGAAACTAACTCTGTGGATTGTGATTAAGTAGAATCAACAATGATGGAAATAATATTGAAACTGGCAACAAAACATAGTAGAAATAGTTAACATGAAAGACTAGCGAAAAGAACCACAGATATCAAATGAAACCTGCTCTCTGTTAGTGAAACGTTTCATTTTATTGCATTAAAAGGGGAGATGAAAATAAGCTAATATCAGTTGCTAGTTTCAGTATGCTTGTGCAATGATATATATGTGTCTTGGGAGAAATATGACTTACAGGGAAGAAAAGACTGAGATAATACACAAAGTCCATTATGACTGGAATGGAAACTCCAGTTTAGCAATTTGTTTTAGTGAAGATTTGTATTTGTCTAAAAATATGCTGTCTTCAGCTACCTGCCCCAGAAACTGGAAACAAGAGAAAACATGGCAATACTTTCACAAAAAAAGGGAAAGTATGAATGAGCCTACGACAGTTTTATGGATCTTCCTGTCACCTTTTGTTTATAGTACAGGGACATGACTATTGAAAAAGAATGGACCAACAGATAATTTATAGTGCCTTCCTTTTTAGTCAAGTAAAGCTATTAACAAGAATTAACAGGCATTTTTATTTTCTTACTTGTGTTACAAGGACTATTAAATTTGTTTGTGAGTTGTCTCAGATGTCACACGAACTTCTTAGTTTCACTTACGGCGTACACTGAAATTACAATTATCAAAATCAAATCAGAAGCTTGTGGCTGTACCTGTGCACTAACCTCATTTGCTATGCATAGGCTGTGTTCCAAGGAAAAGAATATCCCAAACAAAGAATATTTCCCTTCTCAAAATTTTAAGCATGTTCCCTGCTCCACAGACTACCTGTGTGACAAAGGCAAAGATGTCTTTGTGATTGTGGAGGGCACAGTGTGCTTCTTAGGGACTGACAGTGGCTGTCAGGTGATAAATGAGGCTGTGTTTGCTGTTCAGTCGCTACATGCAGAAGTTCCCAGTGATACCAACATCCACTTGTAACGGCAGCATAACTTTTGCAACTTTTGAGATTTGGTGCTTCACTGGTGCCTCTCTAAGGCAGTATCATAAAGAAAATTCTGTCTGCTTTTAGCAGGGGTTATACACCCAGTTTTCTGCAGACATACAACACTGTAAGTAATGAGAACACACATTTGTAATGTTCAGTACATACTCCCTTGCAAAATATTTTCGGACATGCCCATTTATTCATGATTAGACTTCTCTATGCCAAGTATGCACAGTTAACAAAGTAGCATTCAGTGTGTAAAATTACAGGGAAGTGTGCACAGGAACAAAGGACAAGTACAGACAGGGATTTTTTCAGCTAACATGAAAAAACCTGTGCATGTTTTTGCCTAGGGAAACGATTTTTTCCTTTAACATCAGCATGTTCTTTTTTACTTTATGTGGTTGAAATTTTGGCATATGTAATGAGGCCTAAGGATTTTCTTGGTAAAACTTTTGTCTGAGAGCTAATATGACTTTATTTTTCACTTAGCTTTTTAGACTCAAACCAGACCTTTTAAGATATTTTTTCTAGAATGTGTTCATACTCTCAAATAAAGTTTAGTTGTGAGAGATCTTCATCAACAGATTACTGTGGTTTAGGAAATGCTGACACAGACAGGCAGTGCTGTTGGGGGATGGGCACAGGCTAGGGAGTTAATGACTGCCATCAAGTTCTTGGAGCAAGACAAAAACATCGATCGAGGGCAGAGGCAGACCTCACCAGGTTGGAGCCATAGCTGCGTGACGACCTTGACCATCGTGAATGTCCTTGGAAGCCTGGGGGAGTGCTGAGAACTAGGGAACAAGGAACTCGTGGTCAACTGTGCTGGAAGGAGAAAAGAGAGAAACCGCAAGGGGAGGGTTCGACATAGATGATGTAACATGTAACCAATCAGAGTGTGGCTAGTGGGCATGGTTAACCATAGCTGTATATAAGCTTGTCTGATGCTCTCAATAAACGGATTCTGGCTGATCACATTGATCATGAATGTCAGCCCCGTCTTGCGTTACAGTGCTAATTGTCCCAATTTCTGAAAGGTCCCACCTTCAGCTCTTGCTCTGATAGTCACCGTCGAGACATTACCTGAAGCAAAACAGTTTCCTTTCGGCACACAACAACTGACTGCAGGAAGTGGGAAAATATGGAAAACAGTCATAATAAATGCATTAAGCACAATTTAATGCTGTATACAAAGATTCCATAACAAACTAGTGCCTGTAAGTGCTTCAATTAAAAGACTATTAATTTGGCCTCTCCAGATTATGTCAGAATTGCAGCTTCATAAAATGCAAAGACATAGCTTAAACTTTCTCATTGTTTGCCATTTGGAATTCATTTCCAGTTCAACAAGTGGCAAAGCAATGACACGTACAGTAGTCAATAATTGCATTGTCGCAGTAGTATGCTGTAGTGGGGGGGGCAGCCTACTCACACTGCAGGCATATACTAGTCCCATTAGACATGACAATAATGATGTCAGTTTTTCACATGGTAAGATTAGGTCTCTAAGAAGGAAGTATGCTACCCTAGGGTTTCCGTCTGCCTCTGTCATAACAATTTCACATTCAAGGGCATTTTCTAAATGCACACTTGTAAACTAATGCAGAAAGAACAACTTATTTTTAGCTCATTACAGCTACTGCAATTACAGGATGCTTAACAACACAAAGCACTAAATTTTTTTATGAAGAGAGGAAATAAAGCATTTTCTGTACAGCAGTGTGGCACTCCATAGGAACCAATGTCATTTCCCACTGATATCTCATTACTTTAAATTAGAGCACTCACAATGAACACCTCAAAACAGTTCCAGGAAATGAACTAGCAATGAAATTCTGTGGATAATCACAGCATCCAGTGCTGTAACCCATGCTATAGACATCTTCATTAGCCATGTTAGTGCATCCCTCTCTTATGATATCTTTCACTAATGATAATCTCCAAGCATTCCTGTCACTACTAATCACCTTCAGCCTCCTAAAAACAATAACCTATCCATGCAATCTTATATATTGTAATGACAAAACAAAAGTTTTTCACTTCCTAAATTCCTTCCTAGTCTTTGAGATTCCTTTTAATATACTCCTTGGAGACATGTCAGTGATTGTCTGAGGAAAAACTCTTCTCTATTGATAGGTGGAAGAAAGCAACTTAATATTAAATACATTTTGAAAAGTAAATAATGGTCAAAAATTTCCCAAATTTAAATGTTGCAGAATATTCAGCATTTTGGTGAATTCTCACTCTGCACTATAACAAAACGCAGAGAACTTTGAGGAGCTCATACTAACTCATAGAATAAGTAGTTAAGGTAAATGTATTATTTCAATTACTTAGTCAAAACAAGCATTGCTGATTTTCAGGATCTCCTTACGAATATTTCTTGAGTAACACATGTGATAAAATTAGGTGAATATACTGCTCATTATAATTTGTTTGACTTTCTCAGTAAAGCAATTAATTCCACCTTTAAGCTCCATAACAATGAAATTATTTACTAGCAGTTCTCTGCAGTATCAGATTCTGTACAGTGCTTCTTAATGGTTCCTAGAATATGGTAAAATTGCAGCTTTCTTTATTAGACTTATTTTTTCTTGATGAATTCACAGAAGAGAGGAAACTATAGGTAATAATTTCTTCTGATAAATATCTATAGTGCCTTTAAGCTTAGCTTTCATGACAGGAAGACTTTCTTAGGAAGTCTTTTAAGTTTAACAATCTAATTCACTTATGAAGCAAAGCCAAATGGAACTTCATCAGTTGTAACTATTATGTAACAGAGCAAAACTTTACACATAGCAAGGTAGTAGTATCACACTTTGTCGTTGTAAATGCTGTCTGGCATTAGTAGATGAAATCTACTCATAAAGTATTTGAAAGACATTTCAGGAGCCACAGCTGACAGCTGCCTTCCATGACAGGACAGATTCTGAAACTTACTTCAGCCAGTCTTCGTTTGGGGTATAAACCAAGGTCTTTAAAACTGATTTTAACTCGGTGTCTTTACTACTCCATTTTCCTTTCATCACAGAGTACTGAGGAGGTAACTGAATAGAAAAAAGAAGAAAAAATAATCAACATATAACCTTTATGTTAGTTAATTTATCACCTGTCCAGACAGTGGTGGTGACTTGTTTTCTTAGAACAACATAGAAAATGCCAGAATGCATGCAAAGTCAACATATCTCCCAGCTCTGCCACGGAGTTTTCTAGAAGAACATCAACATTGGCACCGCACATTGGTTCCTTGCAGTGGCTCAAGTACAGCCATGGAAAAATCCATCTCTTGTATAAGGCACAGTAACTCAGAGTTTCTATTTTGCGTTCCCCGGCTTGGGGTTCTGTAAGAGATTTTTCTCTTCTGTTCTTCATTAAGAGAAAATCCTTTATTTCCCCTGTTTCTTAAATAGAAAAGAAAGAGAAAAGAACATTTACAAAAATGCATGATCTTGCTGAGCTGCTTCTGAGGGCAATGGGAGAAAAATGGGAAGGTTTAGTGGTTACTGGCATGGGATGATATTCCTAAGCATACAAAGGAAAATTTCACAGTTTCTAAAATGCTTTGCACTGAGTACTTTAGTTACAGAAAATACATGATTTACGGACTTCTGAGGTCCTGCTCATTACTAAACCGGCTTAGATTTTTTCCTGGATCTGCATTCAGCTTTCCAATGCTCCTCTGAGTATCCCAATTAGTGTATTTGGTTTTTTTGAATTCTCTACTGAAACAAACATCTGCATTTTAGGGATCACTGAGGGCAAAAACTCAAAAGGCAGGGCAGATAAAACAATTAAGGGTTCAGATCTCATGAATCTGCAAAATTATGTGAGAAATCTTAGTAGAAAGTGGGTTTTAAGTAATTTTGGATTTCAGGTACAACTGGATGGCTTATGTTTCAGTTGAACATTGGGAGCAAATTAAACTTTGTTATTTTTATACAAAATATTTCACATCTTGTCCAGGAACATCTCAGAATTCGATAGCAGCTGCTTTGATGAAATAATGTTGATATTGTTTCTGAAACTGTGCACAGAGTTTTAAAAAAGAGGAGACTTACTATGGATTTTTAAAATCAGGTTGAAATAAAGGTAAAAATCTTCTTTCAGTTGTTAGTAAAATACATACAAAGAATCAATTCTTCCACATGGTGGAAAATGATATATCTCAGACTTAATCACAGGACTCAATACTATTTCAGAATCTAGGTCCATGCTGTAGAGGAGCATATACTATAATACTTCAGTTTCTTGTGTGCATGATATAAAATGGTATATTCTGTCAAATATTCCTTCAGAACCTGAGAAGAAATCTGTTCAAGCAAATAATACTTCTAATAATACTTCTGGACTACCTAAAGTAAAAACTTTTTAAAAATTCTTACTTATTTCTGTTACCTATCAGTATCTGCTACCTGTGTTTGTCTGAGAAAGGTCCCCTTGTCAAAGCCAGTATTATGCTCACACAGATAACATCTGTCCAAAGCCAGACTGGATGAGATGTGATTAACATGATCTAGGATATAGTTCCTCACTGCAGAGGAGTTGGAAGTACATGATCTTTGGGGTCTCTTCCAACCCAAACCATTCTATAACTCTATGACATATTGTAAACAGCTTCTTCCTTATAACTCATCTGTATCTTCCTACTTTGAGTTTAAAGCTATTACCCCTATCACTACAGGACCTGTTAAAAAGTTTGTGTACATCTTTCTAGAAGCCCCATTTAGCTACTGCAATGCCACAATAAGATATTCCTGGAACTTTCTCTTCATCAAGCTGAACAACACTAACTCTTTCAGCCTGTCCTCATAGGACAGGCTCTATTAATTTTTCTAGCCCTCCCCTGGACCTGCTCCAACAGATCCAGATGTTTCTTCTGCTGAGGTCACCTAATCTGACTGCAGTTCTCAAGATGAGGTCTTATCAGCACAGACCTTATCTTGTTTAGCAGCATCTCTGGCTGCAGTGTGTCACAGTGTCAGGGACGTTAACTTTAGTCTAGCTGCTTTGCATCTTGGTCCAGTTTGTCAAGAAGGGCCAGAACCCAAGAAGATAATTTTCTGACGAGGTTCCAAGTACTGGGATCTCAGAGCAAAAACACTAGAAAAGAATAGGTCTGCATGGTTGCTGGTGCCTGGTCTGTCATCTCCAGCTCCTGGAACAGCATGATCAGCTGTCCCTGAAATGTGCAGTCTCTCTTCCCGCCAGAAGTACAAAGCCGGCACAAAGTCAATGCATCTCAGATAACCCTCATTATTGTGTCCAACATTATGTCCTTCTGTTTATCTGATTTTGGGTATTGTAAGAAGAAGACAAGAAAATGTGAAGCCATCACTGATCAGATGCTCCCTTGTTTTGGTTTTTTTTTCTCCCTTTAGTGCCCACCTACAGCTACTATCTAGATAAGGCAAAGAAACTCAGACTAGAACTGAGTTCTAGGAAAATGTTTACATTCAATATAATTGTATGTAGCCATTAAGGAAAAAGCTTGCAAGACAGTTCACAGAATTGCTCCTATTCAAGATATTACAAGGTAGCTTTTTTAATTGTGGTGAATATAGAATAAATCTGGAGGGAACTGTGGACTGATAGACAAGAAGGATTTGGAGTATGTCATAAGAGTCATAATTTTTGTTGGCGATTAATGGAGAGAATAAAAAATATTAAAAATTCTGTAGATGGTTTTCTGGAATCTTGGGAACTGGCAAAGATAAATGCAAGGGAAAGAAAGCTCTTTGTCATGAAATGATGTAAATCCAAGACATTTCTAGTAAGATAAAAATGACTGACATCTGGGAAGTTCTTCATTCTTATAAGCTAGTTAATCTCTTTTTAAACATCCTTGTTTGTTCTCATCTTGTTGAAGTCTCATTTCCTCTTTTGTATGCAACAGTAGTCTACTGAGTAAAAATTAAACAGGAAATTACAAAAGGAGGATTAATATCCGTACTCTGATTCCATTAGTTGCACTCCCATTGCTTCTGTAACATCAAGATCAGCAAAGAATTAGAGATGATACATTAATGATACAGCAGCATTCCACTCAGTAAAATGCTAACTGTGCAGCACTGCAGTATTACATTTGTTGCTTTCGTAGAATATTCTTTTAACAATGGTGTTTCACTTGAACACATGCCAAATGGTCAATTATTGAGGCAAGTCACTCTTGTAGCAGATATTGTCATCCTCCTTGCTGCATAATACTGTGAAACTACAGACAGACTTGGTATCAAATGTCTGTTTGTAATTATGTGGTAAGATTATATATTTCTGATTAGCAGAATGGGCACACCGGCTTTTTTGCCTCCTTGGAGTGGGAATCATTAAGCAAAATTCCATAATAATTTTTGGTTTATGAAAATTTTGAAAGCATATTTCCATTGTAGGAAAGTTTCAGCCTCACTTGTGTATCTTGTGTTAAAAAGAAAGTTTTCCAAAGTTTGGAATTTGTCATGCCTAGCCCTTACAGTGAGTCACAGCTGAACCCACTGTGCTTCTCAGTACTTCAGTGCTGAGGCCTGAAGACCCCCTCTTAAAGAACCTGATTTTAAATCCTCACACACCTTTCCTGAACATATGAGGAACACTTAAAAACACTCAGCCATCATAATGATTTTCCATTCTTACACCTGATAGTCTATGTTCCTTTAAGCATTTTAAAAGAGTATCTACCATTCATAAACTGTTTCCTCTCTCCTAGTGTACTCAACACATGGAGAATATTTATTGGTCAGATTTCATGGAGCAGACTATACTGAGCATCCAAAATCTCTGAGATACAGAATTTCTGTAATGATTTCACAATACCTTCTTTATGAGGGTTTAGTTAAAACATTATTTCAAATCCAATTTTAAAGTTAATTCACTTCATCAGAGTTTTAAAAAGCTTATTTCCATTCCTTCTTAATACATATTTTTAAAAATCCTGACATTGTAAATTTTAAATTTGTTTTAGTTAGAATTACTTCTGGTTATCCTAAAATATATAACAAATTAGAGTAAAAAGTTTCATGATATCTCAAAATAATTCCAAATGTTTACCATTGGTGTTAAATAATCTTCCTAAACAGTAATATTTATTCATTTTACTAAGTAGTCTTAGGTTAATTTTTAGGAGAAACTTAAATTATTTAATGCAATAATGTAAATTATTCAGAAAGAACTTCCATGGTATTCAGGTCTGTTTGTTATTTTCATTCCCAGCACAACTGGGGAAGACAAATTACTTTGTCTGTCGGTCTCTACCTATGACCTTCTCTGTGGCCACGGTGTACTGATACCACTCAGCATAATCTAAGATTTACTAAAATCATCTTGTAGCTACTTCTTAAATGTTCTCCGGTGCAGTGTGGCACTTCTTGTTGGCCATCAACTTATATTTCTCGAAGACTTTGTTTAAACTTAGGTCATTGCTGCAGTCAGCAACAAATCAGGAGTTTTCATCTTGCCCATATGTACCAAAAAAATATATTCTAACAGGGAGTATGCTAAAATATCACACTGTTTTTCACCTGTCACTGATCTAGCTGATAATGTTGTGGAAAGTTGTAAATTTAACAAACGCAAATTTAGAAGTACTGTAAGAGCCCACATAATGTGGTCTTAGCAAACTGCCAGTTTGGGGTTGAATGAAAGTATTTGGAAGGCTTAACAGAAATAAGAACTTTCATAGATGATTGGTTTCTAGTCAACAAAGGTGAAGGAATTGCGTAGTGTCTGGCTTCAGAGTGTGACGCTAATCTAAGTTTTGGGTTTCACATAAATAAAGTCTGTGTGTTTACATTTAAACTAGTGAGAGTTAGGATATACATGCTAGGCAAAGATCTGTATTTGTATAAAAGTGAAGCTGATGCTCATTATATTAAAAAAAAAAAAAGGAATATACGAAGGCATCCAAAAGGGGATTAAAAGTGGCAGGAAAACACAGTAGTGGGCTGAGATCAATGTGGTGCTTCGGTACTATCTTGCATGAGGCAGAGGGGGATCACAATGCTGGCATCAGAGGAGAGACATGGCTGGAGATACACAGAAACAGCACTGCAATAGTGCAACTAGCAGCACTTTGAAGGACTGACAGAGAAACTTAGTAGCTTGTGCTACAAGGAATATCTGTCAATAAATGGAAAAAAGAGAGAAACTTTTAAAATGCTTTTGAAAGTTCCTTGATTTTCTATCACTAAATGACATTAAAGTTTTAATTATCAAGTTGATTGGAGGGTTTGTATGTAATAACAAATTCTGTTACTGTGAGAAGTTTAAATTCTCCTTTTACACTTGCAGTATCTCAAACGATCTTCACAAAAATGCACAAACACTGCACCTTAATAGCAGTTATCATGCTGTCAGAATTCCAGAGGCAGATTTGTTTTCATGTACTCTTCACATAGTGAAGAACAGTGAGAATAGTAAGAATAGTAAGTCTGAATGGAATTAAACAAGAACTGGGACATCTAAATTGCAACAGTAGCCAGGTAATAAATTTAACAATACAAAACCACCTTTTAAAACCAAATATGCATGATTATACAGAAGTAAAACCAAGTAAATGGATGCACAATGCTATTGTAATAGTTTTATTATTTGGCAGCTCTGTTGAGTTGGACTAACAGGCATCAGATTATAACTGGCATCAGAGAGATGGGCCTGTAATGGAAAGAATGAGTAATTCTCCCACAGGATTCAGAAGACTATGTAAAATCCAATTTAGTCACTCAATTTTTGAAATCCAAAGCAAAATTAGTCAAAAGCTTGATTTTATTAGAAGAGGAGCAGAATATAAAAGAAATTAAGTCTTATATAAAAAGAGAAATGAAGCAGTCGTCCTGTATACTATGATGTTAATTATTGCATGTTTACTAATGGGATCAGCTTTTAACAGAGATAATGTTTAATAAGAAGATCTCTGATGTTACTTGTTATGAAGAAGCCACAGTAACTAGGAACATCACTAGTTTGTAGAAATTCAAACTTTGAGAAACACTTTCAGTTTCAAATAGTTTATATTTTATAATGTATTATAAGCAAAGATACAATAATTTCCTTCTTAAAGGGTGTGAGTTACTCAAAATCTTTTAAAGGTAATCAGTACTCAGGCCCTATTTCACATAACTAAAATTCTTCCAATCTACAGGACAACTGGAATGTTTTTTCTTTTCCTTGGAGTGGGATTCAGTCCAAGGACCAAAAATAGGTATTTAGGCAGTTATTGGCAAGACATTTCAAACAAACAAAACTGTTGGTTCAATATGTTTCACTTCTAAGGCAGAGAGAGAGACTTAGCCACTCTAAGAAGGAGTCTTGAGAAAAAGCTCAAATCAGGAAGGCCTCTACAAAGCAGTTGTATGGCTCCCAGTGTATTGTCTGTCAGTAACCTGACATTGCCTTGGCACAGTTCACAACAGTTTATTGTTATCTCTCCACTTGCCTTTCAGTTTGAACCTTAGCTGTAAAGTCAAGTTGTGCTTTTGCCCTCTTACACTGGCAAGAAAGAGTTCAGTTTACCATCACACTCACATTTGCACAACCCATCACCTGTGGATTATGCTCACATATCTATGCTCACGTGTTTCTGCTTGATTTTGCAAAGAACTACTAAGGAAGAGGTTACAGAACACTTTCCCCTGCGCTTGACCTGCAAATAGCACGAGTAAAATGTGGGGAAAAAAAAAAAAAAGGAAAAAAAGAATTATGCTAGACTGCACTCTGGACACACACCCACCAGCATTTACACATCAATGTGTGCATGTTAACTTTTTATTTAAGATATATTGACATAGCCATTCTTTAGTCCACCCTTGCATGCTGGTAATCAGTGTGTTCCCAGTAGTGTTTCTGATGTATTTTTACTAAGCATCATCACGGTATTTGTTAAATATTCTTTCACCATGATGTAGAGCAGTAGTGAAGCTTTTCTTCTCTCTGTGCCTTCTGTACTCTTCAAGTATCGAGAAATATAAACTTGCAATCAGGTTGTGTGCATGCTTCCAGTGTGTGGTCACTGCATCCCAGGCTGTCTCCAGTTCTGACATCCCAAATGACTTCAGTGGCATTGGTGATTGGCACCTCCTTGTGTGGGACTGTCTATTTTCTGTCAAAAGAAGTTGTCACTGAGGCACTCTCTTATGTTGTTTTGCCAGCAGATGTCAGGTTGGTTGAAATCCCCCAGCAGGATGAGTGTATTTGAGTGTGATGCCTCCTGTAGCTGGAGGAGGAAGGTTTCATCAACATGATCCTCTTGATCAGGCAGCCTATTATAGTCACCAGCCACAAGGTTCCCCATGTTGCCTGGGTTTTAATGTCCACCCATAAGCTTTCAGCTTCCCTCCTAGCTATTCTTCAGTGATATCTCTTCAAACTCTAAATTTTCCTTAATACAGAGGGCAACCTCTCCACCCCTCCTGCCTTGGCTGTCTCTTCTAAATAGCCTCCATCCCTCGATGGTCACACTTCAGTCACAAGATTCATTCCATGAGGTTTCAGTGATGGCCATGATTTCATAGTTTTCCATCACCACAGTAGCTGCCAGGTCTTCCTGTTTGATACCCCCACTGCTTTTGTTTTTGTAAAGGCACTTCACCAGGGCTGCTGACCATGCAACTTTATGAGAGAAATGCCCCTTGATGTGTTCCTTGGACGCTTCTGTATTGACTACTACTACCTTATGAGCCCCCAGATCATCTCTGTTAGGCTGCAATTGTAACACAGTGTCCTCAGCACATCTTGGTCCAACCAGTCAATGGTCCTCCCTAACATGCTGTCCTACTAGCCTTGCTGTGTTCCACACTTTGTCACAGACAAGCCTGATACTATCATCCCTCTCCTGCTTCTCATCTAGTTTAAATCCCTATCAATTAACCCTGCGATCTCCTGGGCAAAGATCCTCTTTCCCCTTTTCCACTTTGAGACAGGTATGCCCCACTCAGTGTTAACATTCTCAGTGCTGTGTAGCCCATCCTGTTGTCAAAACAACACAAAATTGTGTCAGTAACACCACCCACAGAGCCATGTATTGATCAACCTGATACATTTGTTCCTTCTAGTGTCATTTCCACCTACTGGAAGGAGCAAGGTAAAAATTAACAGCGATCCAGATCCCCTCAGCAACTTTCCCAAGACCCTAAAGATCCTTCATATTGCCCTAGGTCAACAAGTCTGCTTTCCACCTACTTGGAAAATGAGTAGGGGATATAAGCCAGTTGATCATAGCAAGTCTGGGAGGTTCTGGTGACATCCTTAATCCTGGTTCCAGGAAGGCAGAGATTTCTCTGTGAGTGGGGTCTGCCCAGCATATTGGGCCTTCCCTTCCACTTAGGAGAAAATCTTCAGTGACGGTAGCCTGACTCCTTTTCCTCATAGCTGAAGTTGTTATTGAAGCAACGGGCACCCCTGACTGCAAAGACACTCACAGTGAAGAATACCTGCCATTCACATCTTTGTTTGCTGGGAGTTTGATAGCCAGAACCTTGAACCTGTTGTTCAGGGGAACTGGAGGTATTGAGGTGGGCAGGGAGGGAGATCCCATATTGTCCTGGTCACAAACTTCTGCCCATTCATTTCTTTCCTTCAGTTTTCTGCCTTCCACCTGCCAAGGGCAGGATGCAGGGGCACCATGATCCTGGCTCCTATCTGACAAGAACTCCTGCTTTGACTTAAGGAGAGCAAAGCCTTCCTCCACAACTGCCACTTTAATTAGAGGGAGTTATAGATCTGCCCAGTGGAACTAAGTGAAATATCTTTACACTCCCAAATCTGTCCATTCAATGCAGGCCATTTGTTTAACATTTTATTCTGGTCCAGTGTTTTCCAGTGGCTTCCTGAGCTGCTACAGGCTATCTATCTCTTTTTCTTTCCATCCTCTAGTGTCAGCCATCATGTATACTCTCTATTATTCTCAGGAATTCCAGACCACTTCTTCAGATCCATCCTCTCTTCACCTGGCCTGACCTTGCATGAAGATAGATGTTCTCAGCTGAAAATATCCAATTACTTCAACAGATTTTTCACATGACCCAGCATACAAGACAAGGCTGACCAGAAATGTATTTTCACTGAAGCATGAATATATGTTTGCAACCAAAGATTCATTTTCTATCACAATCTCTTATGTACTTCAGTGTAATGGTTCACTAGATGTAGGACATATTCACATTCATTGCAGAGATTGAAAGTTAATAGGAGCACATTTAGGGAATGAGATTTAAGTTCTCCATCTGAGTAGCAAGATTTACATTGTGAGGAAAGCAGCTCTCTCCTAAGACGAAGGCTTTGCTTCATTTGGTTTTAGCAGTCTGCACTTTACAAACAGAAGATTTCCTTCTCTAAATGCATCCACAGCTGGTAGGCTTGCCATTTGCCAGAAAGCATATCTATGCTTACAGTACTGTTCAGTAAACATGAACATTCATAGCATAAATATATAGGAATGATAGCAGCTCACTAATCAGTCATCCAGTCTCTGTATGCTTTATTGTGTCTGGTTTTTCCTGCCTTGTGTTTGCATTTCCAGAACTGATAAATTTTCAATGAGCAGGAGGGATACATAATGCAGATAAAGCAACAGCAAAAGCAATGGTAACATCTGTCTGGCAATTTGGATTTAACATCTAAGATTTTCTGGCCCTTAGTTTTTCAAGTGATATTCCTTCTGCAAAAGAATAAGCCTTCAATACTTTTAAAATTATACCTGGTCCTTTGTGAAGTTCTGGGGCAATGTGCATATTTGTGCACTGCAAACTTCAAATTACATAAATCAAAGCCGATATTCTAAAATCACTGAAGCACTTAAAATCCATAATGCTGTCACATTAGGGATTCAATTGACCTCCTTTCCAGATCTGATTGAAAGACTGCTCTATAGCTCTATGACTCTATTCTGAGAAGCCAATGCATTATGGTAGGATTAACAGGATATGATTAATGTTTTAAATATGTCCCAACATTTATTAGGGCAAACTTTGTATGCCACGCTCGGGAAGATGTGGACAATCAATATGATTGATAGATTAGCGAGCTTCACTTTATTGGGGTTTTCACACACTTATATACGATCCACTCATTAGTAAGCATACTGGGCAATATCTTGTTGGTTGGCAAGTAAAAGGTACATTTGCTTATCCTCTCCCAATTACTGCTGTTTCTAACTGTGGCACCTTGTTATTGTAACACAGCTGGATTCAAGGACGTGCTATCTTTGCCTTTCCCATGAGAACCTGCATAGCTTCTTCGTGCCCTTTGCCACATAGCCATTCTCCCACATTTGTATACCAATCCAAGCCAGTCAAATTGTGCATTTTTAAATGAAGAAAGAAGATCAGTAAGAAGCTTTCATGGTCACATTCAGATTTTCCTATTACGTTGGGGTTTGCAACATGATTTGCTGTTCTATGTTACATTTCTTTACATCTTCTTTAGTCTCATTGAACAATGAAAAATTCAGAACTTACGCACTAAATTTTAGGTTTTTTAAACTAAAATACATATGTCTTAAAAGTTTCTACTATGCTTATAATACACCAAACAATTGAAATGCTGTCCTCTGGATCTGCTGTTTTCAATCAGCTATGACTAGAAGTCACATCAGCCACAACCGGACAAATCATCATGAGTATTACTACAGCTAGAGACATACCTTATTTGATCTAGGAAGACGGACTATCCCTCAGTTGTGCTCTCTGTCCTCTCTTTCTGTTTGGTGGGCAGAAGCACACAAAGCATCTAAAACACGTTTGCCTCAGTGGAAGAAAGACTGCCAGAGATGTCGAGAGTTCAAAGTCCCCAATGGAAGTCCATGTGGTAACTGAATTCAGCTGAAAAGAAAGAGATTCTGTCCTGGAGGTAAATGAAAATTACTTTGAAATGGAGGTATTTGCACAATCAGGCAAATTTCAGTGCCCCTTTACTAAAATTTTTGGTTTAAGCTTGTTTTGTCCTTTTTTCCCAGCAAGTTCAAACTAAACAAATTTTATTGTGAGGTATGCCAGTTCTGAAGTTAAAATAATGGAATATATATGTGAAAGAATGTTTGAATGTTTCAGACTGGTTCAAGATGAGAACTCCAGTATGATATTCTCTGTTGGTCTTAATTTTCCAGGTGAATTCTCTGTTGTGCTACCACATAGTAAAGGCTGCACAAAAAAATTTATGCAGAAGAAATCAGTCACAAACTTTTTAAATTATGTAGAACAAGTGGCAGTCAGATTTGTGTAGTTCTACAGCACGATTCCTGTAGAAGTTTGCCTTTAGAATACCTGATGAAATTGGGAACGTGATGCCTTTATGCTCTGTTCAGCGAAGAGACTGAAAACACAGTAACTCTCATTGATGTTCTTAATCACAGAATCACAGAATGACCCGGGTTGGTAGAGACCTCAAGGATCATGTAGCTCCTACCCCCCTGCCTAGCAGGGCCACCAAACGAACACATTTACTAGATCAGTTTGCCCAGGGCCCCATCCAACCTGGCCTTGAACACCCCCAAGGACGGGGCATCCACAACCTCCCTCGGCAGCCTGTTCCAGGACCTAACCACTCTCCTAGTAAAGAACTTCCCCCCAACATCCAACCTAAATCTTCCCTCCTTCAACTTGGATCCATTTCCCCTAGTCCTGCTATTATCAGCCCTTTCAAAGAGTTTACTCCCTTCCTGGGTGTAGGTTCCCTTCAGATACTGAAGGGCTGCAATGACGTCACTCCGCAGTCTTCTCTTCTCCAGGCTGAACAAGCCTAACTCCCTCAGCCTGTCCTCATAGGGGAGGTGCTCCAGCCCCCTGATCATCTTCGTGGCCCTCCTCTGGACCCCTCCAAAATCTCTATGTCTTTTTTGTACTGAGGGCTCCACACCTGGACACAGTACTCCAGATGGGGCCTCACAAGAGCCAAGTAGAGTGGGACAATCACCTCCCTATCCCTGCTGACCACCCCTCGCCTGATGGAGCCCAGGATCCCATTTGCTTTCTGAGCTGCGAGAGCACACTGCTGGCTCATGTTAAGTCTCTCATCCATCAGGACCCCCAGGTCCTTCTCTGCCGAGCTGCTCTCAAGGACCACTCCTCCCAGCCTGTACAGAATGTTACAGAATACATCGGTATAGTAAGAGAAAGGCTCCTTCTCCTTATAACATCATTTCCTATTTATGTCTTAGAGTGGATGGATCTCATCCACCAGATTTTTAGCAGACAGTTAACAAAGTTCTTGTAATAATATACTATGGTATCAGTTGGATAATAGATGGCACTACTGCAAGCTATCCATAAAACTGCATTGAGATTGACACTCTGGTAGAGATAACACAAGTTAATATTGCACTTGATAAGAAGTCCATAATTAACAGGACAAACTGGAAAGAAAGTTGTATAATTCCCTGTAGTCTCATCAGCATGAAAAAAGAAAACAAGCTGTACTAAGAAGCCTTCGCTGTTTTTTCAATCAATATGAAAGGAAGAGCCTTTGTCCCTAGGGATTAATCTCACCTTAATTTAGAATCCCATTTCAGAACCACTGTGGCATGACCTATAAAGAAATATAGCCTCTTACTTTTGTGTATGAAGAATCTGTCAATGAAATTCTACAAAAATATGTTCTTCTACTGCTGAAAGCCTGTGTCGGCACAGTTCAAAGCACTTCACTAACACAAATTTTCCCTATATCAAAATTAAAAAGAGGATAATTTTCATTAAAAAGAGGATAATTTTTCTGGAAATAAAAACCCCTAAGTCACTTTGGTTTTGAACCTCCTAGAAATTTTGTTCAAATAGGGTGGATAGTTGCCCCTATTCCAAATTCAGTCTCTGAGCAGTAGCTTTGTTACTACTTTAGTTGTCTGACTCAAGGATACGCTGATTTTTTATTTCAAGTAAGCATAAACATACAAGTAGATGTATGTTCTATTCCATCAAATGAGCAGTGCAAAACTCTCAGTACCCAGAGCAGGCAGAAGAGGGCAAGACATGGTGGAATGTCCTTGTGATTTATTAGTGCGGAACATATTTCATGGATATAAACACAGGTTCTGAGCAATGCTGGCCAAGTTTCAAATGGAAAAGGTCAGCTTGAAGAGCAGCTGAAATTATTTTTGTGGGTGTTTATGTGTTCTTAAACTTCAGACAATTTGGAGGTCTCCAGTAGTGCAATAAGAAATGTAAGTGCTTGTTTTGATTTTTCACTGTCCTCATATCTCTCCATTTTGTTGGTGAGCCTCACATTTTCTTATTACAGATTCTTCTGTCATCTTCTTACACTACAGACAACTTTTTCCCATGATGAGACAAACTACATGGTCCCCACCAAAATGGGATATTCATGTCTACTGAAGATGTAAAATGCCAGGCAATAATTTAACCAGTTAGTTAACTAATAAAGCCTGGTGGAAAATTTTCCAATAGATCTAATCAAGATATTAAGAAAATTGGTCAAATATATTGAAACTGAAACATAAAACATTGAGATGACCTGGGACTCCACTGTTTGCATCCTCGGTAATTCCCGTTAATTCACCAGCCTCCACCCCCAACATCAACAGTCTGCAACCCTGACAGCAGCTCTGCTTCTGGAGTGCTCAAATGGGAAGCCATGTTTGAAAGCTGTTTCTATAACCCTCAAGTCAGAATGATAATCTCATCTATGTCCTCTCTGCAACTGTAATACTGAGTAGACATTTCTGGCATTATTCTGAAAAGTTAAGGGAAGGGGTATCCAGTTGAATTGCTTAGAATAGTGTATTAATACTATTGAAACACTTACTTTCAATCTGTTTTGGGTTTATAAATTTTAATTTAAAATTTTGTGCTTTAGAATGATACACTGGGTATAAAGAATGAAAAAAATAAATGTTATCAAGGAAATTTTACACTCTGTACCTACTCCAAATAATAACTAAGAGTTTTTTTGGTTCAGTCAAACTTCTTCAAATCCAAATACATATACTGTTCCATACCTAAGCTAAAAATACATTTGTCAATGCAATATGCTCTAAATATAGAATCACATTTTGAAGTCACTGCTTGATATTGGTGTATTTCTTTCCCCTCGAGATAACCCAAGTTATGATTTCCTCACAGATCAAGAAATTCCAAATATTTATACATAATGAGCTTGTTCCCTTCCTCCATAACCACATATGGCCCAAAATAGGAGAATGAAGAGTGTCAGTAGTGCTAGAGATATTTCCAAGTTCAGTGTCTCCAAGTGTTTAAGCTCTCTAGCCTTCGTAAGACCTCAAGAAAGGCTTAAATTTTTAGGCCCACTGAAGCTTTTCTATATAAGAGATTTAACAGTTGCGTAACTGTTTGCCAAATGGCATCACTGACCTATTACTATATTAGCGATGGGAAGACTGCTTACTAAGGCTGACAAATGTATCTGCATAATATCTTAAAATAGGTGGGGAAATGATGATTTTTTTTGTTTTACTGACATGCATGGAATACTGCAGGATATGAGTAAAACAGATTGCTTGGGTGGGAGGGGTCAGCAGTGCTGGGGCTTCACTTCTTCCTGTGGACTGCAGGAAGGAACTGTACATCAGGTCATTTCTCTCAGTATCTCTCTTGAGGTCTTTACTGTTAATTCCCACTTGTTTTACACTTATCTTGGTCTTGAAAATTTAATATGTTTAATTTGTAGTATCCTTGCAGTCATTGTGTTCCCACAGGCCTGAAGAGCTAACAACAGAACCTGTCTGTAAATGCATGTGTTTACATGCATTGCCCCTTGAGTATAACCTATATGAAAATGCATGAGGGTGTCTCTATTTTCTTTACTAATGCTTAGTTAACTCTATATTTTTTTTTTTAATTCTCCCATCCCTTTAATGGAAAACAATGGGAAACCCTGTAAAGATGTAGCAAATACGTCCAGATCTGAGGCCTAGAACAAATATGGGAAGGAACTGTTTCCAAGGGCATGGATTGACAGGACAAGGGGAAATAGTTTTAATCCAGAGAGGGCAAATTCAGATTAAATATTGGGAAGAAGTTCTTCACCACGTGGGTGGTGAGACACCGCCATAAGTTGTCCAGAGAGATAATGGAGGCCCCAACCCTGACAACATTCTAGGCCAGGCTTGATGAAGCTTGAGTAACTTAGAATCATAGAATCATAGAATAGTTTGGGTTGGAAGGGACCTTAAAGATCATCGAGTTCCAACCCCCCTGCCATAGGCAGGGACACCTTCCACTAGACCAGGCTGCACAGTGCCCTGTCCAGCCTAGTCTTGAACACCTCCAGAGAGGGGGCATCCACAACCTCTCTGGGCAACCTGTTCCAGTGCTTCACCACCCTCACTGTAAAGAATTTCTTTCTTATGTCTAGTCTAAATCTATCCCCCTCCAATTTACATCCATTGTTTCTAGTCCTCCCATCCGATATTATGTTAAAAATTCCTTCCCCTGCCTTTCTGTAGGACCCCCTCAGGTATTGATAAGTTACTATGAGGTCCCCTCTGAGCCTTCTCTTCTCCAGGCTGAACAACCCCAACTCCTTCAGCCTGTCCTCATAGGGCAGTTGCTCCAACCCTTTGATCATCTTCGTGGCCCTTCTCTGGACCCTCTCCAATAGCTCAATATCCTTCCTGTGTTGAGGGCTCCAGAACTGGACGCAATACTCCAGGTGGGGTCTCACCAGTGCCGAGTAGAGGGGTAAAATCACCTCTCTTGACCTGCTGGTCACACTCCTCTTGATGCAGCCCAGTATTTGGTTGGCCTTCTTGGCTGCGAGTGCACACTGCTGGCTCATGTTGAGTTTGTCATCAACTGACACACCCAAGTCTTTCTGTACTGAGCTGCACTCAAGCCACTCTCCACCCAGCCTGTATCTGTGCTTGGGATTGCTTCGACCCAGGTGCAGGACCTTGCACTTGGCCTTGTTGAACTTCATGAGGTTGGCTTGGGCCCACCTCTCAAACCTGTCAAAGTCCCTCTGGATGGCATCCCCTCCTTCAGGTGTATCAACTGCACCACACAGCTTGGTGTCATCTGCAAATTTGCTGAGGGTGCACTCAATCCCACTGTTCATATCTCCTACGAAGATGTTAAATAGCACTGGTCCCAGTACTTGGGATCCTTGAGGAACACCACTCGTCACTGGTTTCCACTAATGCAGGATACCCCTGCTTACTGAAGCGAGGTTGGACTAGGTGGCCTTCGAAGTTACCTTTTGCACGCTCTATGATACTATTTTACATACTTATGTTTTTTTTTAAAAATATTTATTCATTGATTTATGATGTTCTTGAAGTAAGTTTTCACACAAAAAGACCTGACAGAGGAGAAAAATAACAAGAAAGGAGATGAACAAGGACAACCAGGAGGAGAAGCAGACATGAGGTAGTATCACTACACTGGACAAGAATAGGTGGGATAATGTGGACCAATGAACAACACCAAGGACTTACTCAAACAGGAAAATTATATATGCTATGGAGTATTGGAGTCAGACAGAAATGGACCTAAGTTATGGACAGGGCAGCCTAAGAGAAGCAGATGTCCTTAGAAAGCCTGCTAACTCAGTTGGTGAAAGCTTATGTAAGAGACAATAGCAGCTCTTGCTCTACAAAACATAAAATTTTAGAATATTAAAAAGTGTACTTTTTTATACAATTCAGTGCATAATGGTGGATATTTGCTCAAGAAAATAAGATGTAGATGATTCTGCTTTTTATGCTAGACTTAGCTCTAAAAAAAATGTCTAACAGAAAACACGGCAACTCCAAGTATTTGTTCCACTAAATGAACAAATAAAACAGAAAATCTAAGCCTTTTCTTATACTGGGCTATAAAGAACATCTATAGAAGAATTAATGGAATTGCATTTATGCAAAAGTGATAGTACCATGTTCTGATTCTCTGGCTGTTAAGATGTTGCAAAGATCAGTTCAGTTCAGTGTGAGATTGCTCAGTGATCAGTTCAGGGCTGTGCTCTGCAGAAGGCTACAGGAGGTATCAATTTCAGCTAAAGAGAGGGCAGAAGAGAAGCATGTCGTTCCCAATATGTTCCCAGATATGTTAAAATTATTAAAAATTACTACACCACATAAAAAAATTATGCAGAGGTGTGAGCTTTGCACTTATTTATATATGGTAGCTCAGTGTCTGTAAGTGTTTTGAAAATACAGGTTGGTAGTATCAACATCTTTGTTTTAGTCATAGAGAAGGCCACTGCCTGATAAATTAATTTCCAATTAATTATGCAGTGTTACTGGGAAATGAAATAGTTTTACAATGCTTCCTTCAACTCTGATAACAAATACCAATAAATTTTACAATGAAAACCTGCTTTTGCAGTCTGTATCAATGATGCATATATCAAGGCTCAAAAGTCAAGTGCTTTAGTTCTATGTCCTCTCTATCATCTTGTTTTACCTTACCTTGCACAAAAATGATAAGGCTGTGAAAACAGGAACTCCGTGTTCTGTTCCTGACTTATTTGAGTCTGCAGCATCTGTAGGATGTTACGTTGCTTAAAAGCTGTGGAATTCCCTCCTAAAACAAACCCATTACTTACATCACACTATCCTCTGTCCTCGCAAACTGATTAATGTATTGACATCTGAGTGTTTCCTGTCCCTTAGCTTTTGTCATTTCCTATACTACTGCAGCTAAAATTTGATATTTTATTAAGTAAATAATGCACTAGAACTCTCAACTTACAATTGAAGATCTTCAAAATGCGGTTAATAATGTTAAACAGAAAGAAAAACAGACTAGAAATTTTTACTTCTTCAGACCCATATTGGAGTATTTCCCTCTTGTGATTCTCAGGGATCATTTTGAATGACAATGACTCTCTTCATAACATGAAATCTCCTACGCTACTAAAGTAAAAATACATAAAAAAGGATGAGACAATAGAAATTCTGAAAATTGCTTTACATCCCTGAAACAGTAGAATTTGAAAAAGACATTTACATTTCAGGTACATATTATTCACCATTCCATGCATTTCATGTATTCTTTGCCATATGAGGCTCATAAACCTTACAGCAACAATTTACTTCAAGTGGCCAAGGCACACTTGCAGTTCTCTGGGTCACTTTGTTCAGTCTGCAGAGTCTATGAAGACAATTGCTGTCCCAGAATGACAGATGATGACAACAGATAGCCTAAGCCCAGCAATGCACGCCTTGTAGGCATACAGGTAACTGCTTCACACACTGGCAACTGTGCATTACTGTGGGATCAGCATACCTTTTCATTCACAGGCCTCACATTTTGCTATAGAGCCAGGTGCTACTGAAAAGCAGTAAACTCACTCTGAGGACTCTGGATGGCTTTGGTTCAATCTTGGTACTGATAAAGGCAACATAACCAATACCATAAAGTGGACTGATGTCCAGTTATTTAATTACAGTGGTTTCTCATATCTTGGCAGTTAGAAGAGGATTCCAAAGACTCATATTTGAATAATGAAGTCAAATCAATTTAGATGCTCAAATAGGTGTAGAATAGTAGATCTCGGGGATATCATGACACCATGCCTGAACTCTGTATATTTTTCTGCATTGGTGAGTAAGACACAGTGGCTAACATCCAGTGGAATAGTTCATAGCAAGGAGATGAGGCATAGATGAAGTACCGGTAGCTTGCTGAAACAGGGAGAAAGCCATGAGAGCAGGCAGACACATATTTCTTATGCAGCATGAGAGACAAAAGCTAGCTATAAGTTTTCTGTAGCCCTACACTAGTGCATGTTCTTCCCCTTCCCAGTTACTCACCAGCTGGTGGCCTTATGTGGCTTACAGGCATATTTCTTCTGCCAGTTTGAAGATCCATTTAAAGATAACTCTGGCAATAAGTACCACTCCACTGTCATTACAGACTCTAAGTTACATAATTAAAATTTCTACTATGAAAAAGATGCTATAATTAGCTGTTATTCTTTTTTTCTCCATATTACTCCAGCTTTATACCAGCACAGAAACAATTAAACCAGTGGATATCCTTCTGCACAGAGCTGTTAGCAGAAAGCTGAATCACATCTCCCAGTTAGACCAGTACAGCTTTATGGAAATTATACCTAGGGGAGGATGAGGCTGGGATTCTTCTATTAAAGGTATTAAAGGTATTTCCACCTGCGAATATCTATTCCCATGGAAAGTCATGCAATAATATAACCACTATCCCTTCTTATTTTACACTACCACAAGCAAATACACAAGTTTCAGAAGTGCAGCTAAATTTAGTGTTGAGACTGAATTCTTTACATGCAAAAACCTCTGAATCTGCACCAAACAAATGTGCTGTCTACTTCACCTCTGGATTGAACACTGGCTTTTCAGATTAGTTACCTAGATAGAATGTGTCAAGACTACACCCAAATGCAAAAATTGCCACTGAATTAAGTAGATATCCATTTAAGCTTCTGAATTACTGTGGTATTGACTGTAGAGTTAACAGATTCTGCAGGCTCAATGATTCAGCTGTCCTGCAGACAGCCATTTGGAAGGTAAAAAAGTGGTTTACCGAGGAACAGTGAGACAAACGAAAGGGAGGAACATTATTAGCATTAACCATGTAGCCTACAAGAGGAACTCTGGACTGTTTGATTGTGGTGTGACAGTTTACCAGCATGTAGCTAGAACAAATATAAGGAGACTTTACACAATAAACATTGACCGATGTCATGCACCAGGTCTCAGCCCATCCATATGCCACACATTACCTTAGGAAACCAAGAAATAAGCACATTTCTGAGTTTGTACATACAATATATGAGATTAATATATTGAATTTCCATAGAACAAGAAGCAGTTACTGCATACATTGTAAAAAATGCTGAGGCTGCACTTCTTTCCACAGGTTCAAAACCTTGGGAGAATCACACTTGCCTTTGAAGATTTGAAGCTGATCTTGAAAGGTCCTTTACAAGAACAGATAACAGGAGGCAATATTTCATTGCTCTGGAAACAACAATGAAATGTTTAAATGCACTTGTTAAATTTCTCTCTTCTATTCTCCCCTCTAATTTGCTCCCTCATCTCAATTGTACCTGAGATTCTTTCAAGAGCACTCTAAGCAATATGAATTACATCTACCACACATTATTTTATTCTCTCTCATCAGACATAAATGATCTACAAGACTATTAAAATGAGAGGTGAAAAATAGGCATTCTGGGGCAAAGTGTATGAACATTAGGTACTACTCTTAAATTTTGTGAAGTCTAAAGGCAGGAATTGTGCTTTAAGCATCCTATGCACTGACATGATTTATTTGGCTGGCATGATTTCCATGTGAAGGAGCTGTAAAAGGAGAGCAAGCCATGCAGTCCTTTTGGAGAGAAAAGACCCTAACTGTTGGGATTTACAGAAACTAGATTACTGGGGATCAAAGCATGCATTGTAAACAAGCAAGGTAGGGGAATTTATCCATCAGTAATTTTTTTTGGTAAGAAAGGTGAAAGTGAATTGTATAAAGTTCACTATGAAAGACAGAGAAAATATTACTTCAGGCAGTAATTTCATCAAGTATATTCATCAAGTATCAACCACTGTATTTGTAACTATTGCTGTTATGGGCTAGAAAAGGAATACATTAGAAAAATGCCAAAATTTAACTTGCGAAGAATTCTTGTTCTAAATTTGAGAGCTGAGACATGAGTCTAGGGAAACATATATTTTTAATTTGAAGCTGATTTTCAGGATACAATCCATTATTGTATTATGGTATAAAATCCATAATTGTAGATACCATAATTGTAGATACCTTCCTAGGTAATTTTAGTGCTATTATTTGCAATCTCCAGCAATTTAAATAAATATGTGATGCTAATTCTTCACAAATTAAGGATAAATCTTTCACAATTGAAATTAGCGGGTTCCCCATTAGAAAAGCTTTCCAGGCAGGAGACTTTTTGTCTCCATAAAGACACGGCAGGCTTCCTCTAGGTTCTACAAGGGCTGCCTCACAGAAAAAAAAACCCACTTGCTTGGCCATTAACTTTTCAGGTTAGATTCCTGACTTGAATCCACTGAGGATATCACTTTGGATACCCTGTAAAGAAAACAGGCATACTAAATTAGCAATGCAACTCACTTGAAAAGTCAATGGTCTCTTTGTATTAAAGAGGAGGATCACTTTCCTGTGACAATGGCAATTCAGAGCTGTGTGTCTTGTAGAATTTGCTAAACACAGAAAACAGAACAAAAAACTGTATAATGTGTGATACCAAGTTACTTACAGAGGCACTTATTCTTACTATACTTCCTCAGAAGTTTTCTGAAATGAAACAGAGTATTGCTGTGGACTTTTTGGTGGTCTGAATAATTCTTCTGAAAAAAACTCATAATTGAAACTTGCACAGAAAGCATTAGTAGGGAGTGAAAAATCAGTCACTGTAAAAAATCTCTTCAAAATTCTTTTCCCTTTTTTTTGAATATTGATAATAAATGTACCATTAACACATGTAAGACAATATGTTAAAATGCAATTGCAGGCATGAGTTATATAGTTTTGCTATGCAAATTTTAGTATGTCCTAGAATGTGTGAAGAATAAGGTGGCTTACTGAAGAAGTCCATTTATTTTCCTCCTTTACTTTTTCTAAACACCTTGTTAAGGCATCTTCTTGAGGTTCTTCCCTTCTCTAAAAATATCTAAAATTTACCCTAAACTGGAAACTTTAGAGCCTTTACCTTGACCCACCATTTACTACACATATTACGTGTCTGACAAATGATAAAATTAGTTCATAGTTTCTCCTCTTTGATTCTGCCACCCTTGCCAAATGTTGAGGTATCTTCAACATCCAGCATAGCTGAAATGCTGCCAAAGTGACCTTTGCACTCAGATGACAATTTAAGCTTTGGGATAAAAAGTTATTAACAAAACATTCAAATGTCTAATATAAAAGTCAGTCAGTTCTTGGATACCCAACTTTCAGTTATTTCTTTCTTTCAAGCCATTACTTTGGTTCTGCTGCCACCATGTTTTCTTGCATTGCTTGAATCATTAACATATGAAAGAAAAGCAATTTTTTTGAGACAACACCTTCAAGCCTATGATTTGCATTATAAGGAAGGATTAATAGACATATTTTTCCATTTTTCTAATATTCTGATGAAAGGAAATTATTACAGGAGCTGTTGTGAAGTCAGTCCCATTTAAGGCACTCTATTGTAATGGAAAGGTCATGTTTAGAAGATGTAATCCTATGGAAGCTACGTTTGAACAGTTGCAACCATAGTTTTCTCTCCATTAGCCATGAATTTCTACTGGAGAAAGGCTCTGTATTCACATGCGCCCCAGTGAACATCTTGGCACATGAGGAGAAACTCTGCTCATCTTTGAAACAGATGATAGAAAGCAATTTGGAGGAAAATAGTAACTCTACTCTTGTTGGATACTTTCTGGTAATGCCTTGAAAGCAACCACTTACTTTCTATCTGTCCACTCTCTGTATCATGTGTTGGAATGTATCTCCCCTGTTTATTGCCTTAGGAAGACATGACTGTCCTGTTCACAGTGGAATATGCTTATTAGGAACAAAAGTTGCCATTACTGCACCTTTAAGGAATCATAAATACCTGATGATAAGTAAGGTGCAACGCAATGTAAGGAAGCGTGTATATGACAGAACTGCACTTCTTGCAGACAAAGCCAAATACTGCCTGCATGCTTTAGTGAGGCTTACAAGACCATTGTACAGTAGTAAACAGTAGCAGTTCACTAGGATTAAACAATTCATTGCCCGTAACTGCATATTTAACAGCCATGTCACAGTACTTGTGTTTATTATCACTCAGAGAGTACAGAATTTAAACTAGTTTGCCTCTTTGCCTTCTGCTCGGTCTTGTCAAGTGCTGCTCTCTTGGGCTGATGCCCAAGGAGTCCTTAGTTAATTGAATATAATTATTCTGCATCCTACTTTCAAATGCTAATGCAGTTTCGCTTCTCCTTGTAATACAATACAGATGAAAGTCCCAGCTGTTGTCTGGTACATATAATTCTTTCCTCTTCAATATATTCACTTCTGTAGTAATGCAGCAGTTTACTGGATGTTGTTGATCTTTAAGTATAAAGTACAATGATAAGTAAATTAGTAATGAAACGTAGTTAAAAGTATTCTCTTAAAACATGGCTAGTTCCTTACTGAAAGACAAATTTTATGACCATTCAGCACTACTTCTGTCATTACTCATTAATAAATTAAGAAGGTAGTCAATTAACATGTTCATCTTCACCTGAAATTGACAAGCTGCAGAAAGCAGGGAGGTGACAGAGGATGCTTTTTCACTGAGACAGAGTCCTCACATATCAATAAATGTCTGTCTGGGCTGAAGGAGCTCTTAATCAGCTTGGAACATCTAGATGGCCATTTAGTGTTGCATTGCTTCTGAAGAGGTCTTCTGTGTAATTTTAAAAGAGGCAGGATCTGGTTTTTGTTTGTTTGTGGCGTTTTAACTTTTTTTAATCCAGACTGGATGAGTTTCAACTTAAATAATTCAAATAATTAGTTAAGGTGCTTTGCAAAAGCTCTACATTTAAATGAGCAGGCTTGGTCAGCAAGCTTTAATTTTAGGGGGTTTTAACCTTGGAGAGAAATCATCCTGATATTATTAATTAGAATTTCTTCTGTGTGTGTGAACCAATTTTTACCCATGTTTCTAAGGCTCATGAAAGGTTTCATTTAAGCAACAGTCCTTCAAAATAAATTTAGAAATGAAAAAGTAGTTTTTTAAAACTGTTTCCCTTAAAGATACCCATCAGTGTTTGAAGCAAATTATTGGTATAACATTTATTTTCAAAGAAAGACTGTGACAGTGTTTCATATAAAAACTGTTTCAATTAAAATATTCTGAGCATTTTTGACAACTAATCAGTGAACACACATAACTCTCCTTTTGGGGTCTGTTGTGAGGTATACAGGCGAAGATATTTATTTTAAATATCAGAAACTGAAAAGTTATTGTCAAATGCACGTAATTCAAGACTTAGAGGAATATCTAGAAAATGCTTCTGGTAACACAGAGATGGTATAATGCTTTAAAGCCACTATTTTTCTGTTTTTCAATATTTTCAAACATCCAGGTCACTTTAGATGCTAATTTAAAAATTACTAGAACATTTCAGAACCAGGAAGATATATCTTAGACAACATGCTCACTTTTAAGCATTCAGACATTTTTAAAAATTGCATATGTTTTTATGGGTTCTTCTAGATGGCAGTATATAATGTCGAAGATTATATGGACAGCTTGCTCCTGCAAATCTCTGTGGTGCTTCTGCTCCAAATGCAATATCACAAATCAGCATATTAGCTTGTATCAATAGCTAAATCTCATTTTAAATTAAGACACCAGCATGTTAAATGCAAGTGGCTGTGGTGTGGACATATCTCGTAGTCTGTCTGCTCTACAAGGAGTTAGTACTGTCCAAAAAAAATGCTGTAATGAACAGCCAGCAAAAGCTAACTACACCTGGTTCCCTAGCTGTGACTGGAGAATTTAGGTGGGGAGGCTACAATACCAGACCTAAACCCTCTAGTGACATCTAATCTAAAATTTATTTGCTCAGCAGGATTAGCATAGTGGGTGGAGAGTGGTTTCTACTCTAAGATTTCCTTCTCGTGCATGCACATTCCCTGCCCCTCTATTCTGGACTTGGAGCAGGCCACTCACTCCCACTGCTTAGCTGCGTAGGTCCTGGCTGGCCCTTCAGGCCTTGCATGAGGCACCTCTACCTCCCTTGGCATTTGACATAGAATTGGATGGCTAGGAGTTTTTCTCCCCAGCTATGATATATTGTCTTAGCTATTTCTCACATCATATATGCTGCCAATGGCTTTGCTAATTATGTAGCCTCAGACCAATTAGTTTGACCTCTTTGTGTCAATCAGGGTTTTTTCCTTATTCTCTGTGATTCCACTTCATATGTATTACATGAGTGTGAAGTCTGAGTATTTATCTAACAATGCTCTCCTATGGCTCCTTTTTTCCATCTCATACCTGATTGTTTCCTTCAGATAAAAACTGTCAGGGGTAGCCAAGGTTTCACTCCTTTGAGCATTGCTTTGGTATAGTCTTCACCCCAGTAGAGTGGGCATTTATCACAAATATGAGGAAGGACCGGTGAAAGTGGTTTTACAAAGTAATTTTAGATACAAAAGATTTGTGAAGTAACTAACAGTGGTACTTCTGGATTAATATTCAGCTCTTCCACTTAAACAAAAGTAAGTACTAAAGCTCATTCTTGTTTCCATAATCTCCAGTTAAAGGATGTAAATTCTACTTTCACCACCACTTTTACCTTGTATGTCTTTATTAGTCACTTTAATGGGAAATGAAAATATGCTCGTAACACATCCTTGTATAGTTTCTGTGACAAAACTGGAGAGAAAGCTGTGGCTTCTACAGAAATTATAGACGGGCACTCAATGCAAACATTGGTAACTGCAGTGAGAGAAGAACAGTTCGTAACCTCCTCTCTTCTACTTAATTTTCATCTGGATACCTTCTCTGGCATCACTGCTGGTCTATGGTGTTGTCAGGCTCTGTCACTTCTGTTACACCAGAGGCATGTTGCCTGCCTTCTAGCCTGAATTATAGAGAGGAAAACAAAATTATAAGAGATTTCTAATCAGTTATACCTTGTCCTGCCAAAATAGCCACAAAGTCTTTTCTCATTTCACCTGGTTGTTACTCATATATGCTAATTTCTTCATCTTTTGATTAAAACAGTGCTCAGTGTCTGTCCCCAGAACACATGGTCTAATTAGGAGATAAACTGGATGATCTCAAAGCCATGCTGAGTAGGCAGAACTTTGTCTTTGCTAAGTAGATACAGTAATGTTCAATGGAAGAAATTCAATCCAAAATGAACACCTATTTACTTGATGAGTTTCTGCTTGATGAATGGGAGAAGGAGACACAACGAGAACACTATTGACTTACTCAGTACTGCTGGTTTTTTCTTTTGCATTTGCCTGTACTAAACGGTCTCCTGTCCAAGTAGGGGCTGCTTGAGAGCATTTATTGTGGGTTCCTGGTGCCCTGGGTCTGATTGCTAACACTTATTTTACAGAACTTGCAACTATTTGTGTCTAAAGAACACTCCCTCACTGAGATCTGTCATTTTGTAGTTCCTTTCCTAGTCCCATGAGCACTCTTAAAAATATTCCATTAATTAGGATGTGCTGAGAACTCAGGAAAGCAGAGAAGAACACTTATAGTTACTTGGGTTTTAGAATGCCCTTTGATGAGAACTTTCTTCTCATTTTTGTCCTTTTTTTACTTATGAGGTAAAAAGTATGCTCTGCACCTATAGTTTCTTCTTACTGAGTCAAAAATATACAAAATGCAAGCAAGAAGATGTATGTCGGTAATATCAATGTCAAACTCATACTGGCTACTAGAAGTTGGTATTAGAAGACGTTGCTCTTCACTGCATCCGCAGAAAGTACCAAGAAACAATTTAAATAAAAAAAATACTCGTTTGTTGAATTGCATCTATAATTAAAATAATCAATCCCCTGTGATTGTGAGTTACCAAGAATACAAATGATTCCTGAAATGTGAAGGACTTCTTCAGATGACTCTGTAAACTAGAAGCTTAGACACGAAATAGTAATGTCTGGTCATTATCCTTCTGGAATTTACCACTGAGTGCTTGCATTCATTGCAGTGTTGACATTGTCAGGTGATACAAACAATGTGTATATTATATAGAGATACAAATCAATTTGGTTACAGACTTTGAACTACTGTTTGAGCAATGAGTTTACACTGAGTAAGTAAATTTTCTTGCAAATGGTGAGGACATTATCTCCAGCATTCCTTTAACAAAATTTGCAGAATCAATTCAAGTTAACACAGCAGTCTGTGAATGAAAATTCCTTGACTGATATTCCGTTCTGCCACATTAATTTAGGTCAAGTAGCTATTATCCAGATAACCGTGTATGCAGATTTTGAGAGTAGCTCCTTAATAGTGACACAGTATGGTTTGTATTTTTGAATGTTGAATATATACACATCCTAGAGTCTTTGTAACCACAAGCACTTGATTTAAATGGTGCTTTAATATCAAACTTGATGGCAATTTGAAAGGCTCTTTTAACAAAAGTGCTGCTGACACTTCAACAGATAATGAAAGAAGGATAAAGTAGCTCAAGTTACAACACTACAAAACAAGAGATGCATGTGCAACCTTCCACTGCTTATGCAATTGCCCTGCTAAGAAACCACCCTCCACTGCTTTAGTGCTGTTCTGATCTATGGCCGCTCTCCTTCTTTCTCTGGAAGGAGGCTGTCTTGAAGGAGTAATTGAGAGATGTGAATTTATGCTCACTTTTACAATGAAGACAAGCCATAACCACTGTAGAGTTGTCCTCTCTGTTTTCAATCCTTAACAGGTATAGGCTGAAAAGGTGAGAGCTGAAAATATCATATGTCTAGCTTTGAATTTTTTGAACACATTCATGTTTATACAAATGTAGTCCTGGAAAGAACCTCCTAAATCTATCATCTGGATCAAAACACGAACAAACACACCTTGACCACTAAAGTTTTTGCTATACTGCAAAAGCTTGCAATGGTGGAAATTCTACAGCTTTGCTAAGTAGGGCATTTCATTACTTTTATCAAAAGCATTAATAAGCTTTTAATAAATAGTATTTAATATCTAGTCTCAGTTATCCTTCTTAATTTTAAAGCTATTCATATCAAGTCCTACCCTGATGTTTTGCATTAGTCATATCTCTTCTACACAAGACAAGCATATTCTTTTGGCTTCCTGGGTCTTGCTGCCCTTTTGTAGATGCAGGCTGTTCCACTTGTTCTTGAAATATGGACTCATTTCTCACCAGCAAAGAACAGAACAACTCATGGTTGCAATTGAGAAATAGAACCGGTTAATTTCCCTTCCAGGTGCATGTCTGATACAAAGAAAATCACTGAAAGATTATCCACTATACATCATAAAACTCCCTATTCATGCTTCTACTGGCAGTGACTTTTTCCCTGACAAAATTTAGGGGTAGCAAAAATATGTTTCTGATATGAGGAACAAGTCCTTGCCAAACAGAAATCCACAATGCCCAGCACACAGACAGATTCAAATATTAGATCTTAAAATTCTCACCTACCTCTTACAAATAAACTAGGTTTGATTGTCATTCTCTCACACAAAACCTCTCATGTAATCCACCTGGAAGAAGAGACCTGAATAGGAAGCATCAGTCAAAAACATACACTTTTTGAACTCAACACAGACAATGGGAAAGCATTAGGCAACTTTGTAATAGTGCATTCAGAGTTGGGTTTGATTAAAATCCTGGTGTGGGCATAGAAAAAGAAAGGAACCTATCAAACAAATCAAGAAGCAGACACAGAAAACACAGGATGTAATTTTACTTAAATTAAATTATTTCCTCTAAATTTCCATAAAGCAGCAAAAGTCTGAGTCAGCAATTGAGTCTTGGTAATTAAACTATTGTTTCCTTCCTTCACATTTATGCTAATCTTTTTTCAGAAAATGTAATGCATTTAGAAATAGTTGGATGAACTTCTATCACTAATGTTAGATCTAGAATTCCTTAAGTGTTATCCCAACATGCTTTGCAAGACAAAAAGCTTATGTAGAAAGGAGAAAAGATAAGCATCATACTAGAATGCTAGTAACATTAGGCAATGAAAGTGGATCATCAAGTTTACCTGATGAAAATTATAAAGGATTAAGTAACTTCAGTAGACCACTTGAGACAAACCAGAGAGATACTGCTCTTGAGACTTCTAGGAATTGCTATTGAGAGGTTTGAGAAACTACTCATGAAGGTTGAATTAATAAAAGCAGTACTTCACCTCTGAAATTGCTACTTAATATTATAACAAATAACATTTATGTGGTAACAATACAAAAAAATAGTATCTTATCACAGTTTGTTCTCAACATTTAAAAAGTAGAATAGTTTAAATAAGTATTCTTGTCTTCCTGCAATTGTTATTCTTTTGCTTTTATGAAAACTACCATCTATATTTTCTTATTTAAAATATCTTCCTTCCAAAATAAAAAATATTCAAAGCCAGTCTGAGATTTTTGATTTTATTGAAATTATTGCTTAAATGAAACATATAGTTACTCTTCCTCTAGTGATCACTGGTTATGAAATCCCAAAAAGGTTCATATCTCTTTTTGTCTTCACAGGGAAAATATTGTGGATAAATGTCAGAGCTTGTACCCATTCCAGCTAATGTCTCTACCTTTCTTATGAGAACAATTCCTACAGCCTCGGACAACTATTATCTTAATGGAGAACCTGATTGAGGGAGCATGCTACCAGGGCAAGGATGGAGTGAAAGGATAAACCCCAAGGCTTATAAAGGATATAATAGAGTGAAAGGATAAGCCCCAAGGCTCCATTTTCCCCAGTAGGGAAAAAAAGAAAAGTATTATGGCAAAGGTGAAGAATGACTGGCCCTTCTCTTTGGAAAATAAGGTAGTACATTTCCAAAAGAGATGTCAGTACAGCAGATTTGCCTTTCTTCAGCTGTAGGAGTGTAACAAAGGCTAAGAAATTCTCTGAATTAACTGATAGTGAAAAAAAGATTGGTAAAGAACAAGTGGGTTCCAGTACCTTCTGCAAAAGACAGACAACATTCTGCTTTTTTAAAAACTAATTTCAGTTCCAAATGCAAGGAACAGTAAATGTTCAAACATCACCATGATTGTTGCCTTACATACATTTGCACAGCAAACCAACCCCATGTAACTGTAACTGTATTTCAAAATAAACTTTTGGAAGCTGAAAAGAAATTTTTTCGAAGTTCCTCAAAGACACTCAAACACCAGCTATTCATCCATGTGAATGTTACAGAATTTGGCATAGGCTGTGTTATGGATCACTGAAATTCAAGAAAAATGCTGGTAAGAAAGAAATGGTGTTAGGCCTGCAAAATGTCAATGTTTCCAGCTTGCTTTAAAAACAATGTTGACTCAATTTCAACACTTCTTTCTTTATTAATAAATTGAACATACTTAAAAACTAATTCTCCAGCATCATTACATGAAAAGCGGAGCTAATTTGTTAATGTATGAGATAGATGGTCTCAAGCTCTTATTATGAGTGAATGAAACACATGCCTAAGAACAATAGGGTAGAATGGAGTCTTCCTGAAAGTCAACAAGGGTTATTTCTAACATAATACAAGTTTTAAATTAAAAGATTTGAAGATCAACTCTAAGGTAGTTGCATCCATTTTCTGCTCCCTTTGGAAGACCCACTGCTTTGATCTAACTGCTTCACCACTAGCGTGTCTTCCTCCCTACCCTAAAGTCACACCTTTTGAGTTGCTTCCTATATCATCTATACCTATGTATATCTGATGCATGTGTTCCAGTCTGAACCTGCCCTTCACAAGCTATCAAAAACCTGTGTCTTTGAGGTTCCCTCAATGAGGGAACCTTTGAGGTTCCTGCAGTGTGGAATTGTGCAGGAATATTCATGTATCTTTTTCTGCTGCAAATCACTTGCCTAACACTTCACATTTATTTTTATCATGGTCAAGTGAAATCACAGTAGTTCTATGATGACTGAACACACTGAATTCAGCCACATAATTTTCAATTAATAAAACCCCAGCTTATCACTATACTCTTACTACTAACTCCTCACCAGAGGCAACTTTTAATTTTGGGTATTTGCATTTCATAGTCACACTGTACCATTCTTGAACCTTCGAAGGCTCCAAAGTGCCTTCTGTGATTTTAAATCCACTTGTTACAGACCATGGACTCTTTTGAGTATGAGGGCAAAAATGAAAAGCTAAATAGACTAATTAATGAATCAATGACCCCAAGTTAAGAGTTTCATGTCAGCCGGTTCATTGAAGACCATGCATACAGCTGTACCATGATGAAATATGAATGAAATTAAATAAAATATTTGAACTCATAATGCAGTCCTCATCACTCACTTACAGAATGTCTCACACATAGATTAGACATGTATTAATTAGAAGTTCAACTGCTGAGGGTCATGGTACACAGGTCATAACTACACTATGGAAATATCCACTGGAAAAAAGAAATAATTTTGGAAAAGGAAAGATGATGGCAAGCATTTCTAGAGCATGAGTGTGAATACTAAATACTGCCACAGAATCACAGAATCACAGAATGACCCGGGTTGGTAGAGACCTCAAGGATCATGTAGCTCCAATCCCCTGCCTAGCAGGGCCACCAAACGAACACATTTACTAGATCAGTTTGCCCAGGGCCCCATCCAACCTGGCCTTGAACACCCCCAAGGACAGGGCATCGACAACCTCCCTCAGCAGCCTGTTCCAGGACCTAAC
>VZTY01033776.1:50838-77877 GCA_013400935.1 Turnix velox
TCATGTTAAGTCTCTCGTCCATCAGGACCCCCAGGTCCTTCTCTGCCGAGCTGCTCTCAAGGACCACTCCTCCCAGCCTGTACAGGTGCTTGGGGTTCTTCCGGCCCACGTGCATAACCTTGCACTTTGCTGTGTTGAACCTCATTAGGTTCACCTGAGCCCAGCCACCCTGTTACATGACAAAGAAACCATCAGGATGAGGTGTACAGTGAGGTGTGCCCCAATGGAAAGACAACTTCTCTCCCCACCCTGCCCCTGGAGCTACCACCAGTCTCAAGTACTCTGGGCTTCCAAAGTGGACAAGCCAGCTTTGCCTGACCATAACTGCCTTCAAGTACAAGGAGAATAATTCAACTACCATACCTTCCAGGAGGGCTCACCAGCAGTTTTTAGAGGAGCCTGGAAAGTATTGTCTTGAGCTACGGTAAGTTCATATTAAGGAAAATTTTACTATTTTTATACCCCTTTCTAGAAGGAAACAAAGTGAAGATATGCTCTCATGCACTTTTGTTGCACCCTTATCCTCCCCACCACAGCTCAGGCAAAGTTTCTTGCAGTAATCAGAATTGGCAAGCAGGCTGCAGGCAAGGCTGGCATGCAGGTAATTTTTTCGTGGTGTGGTTTTGTGCTTTGTAAGTTCTGGGAATAAGGGTAGGAAGGTTCAGATCATGTTGAAACCCAGATTTCTGGTTTATACAGCATAGTGCTTATTTAATCAAATTATTTCAATATTTACCACCTATAGATGGGACATATGGTAGGTAAATGGTGACATGATGGTACAATGGTACAGTCTGCATCTGAAAACCTGTGACTAAACCAAGTTTACAGTCTTGCTTTTGAATACAGATATTACATTATTGCATATCTTTTCACATGTCAGATTGAATCCATTTGTAGCAGAAGTAGGTCCCTATTGGGATCCTGTAGTAGAAGAGACACGTCTGTAGTCCAGTCCAGCACATACAATTCTGCAAAGACTTCCAAGATTGTATTTGTCTAGTGGCAAGTCACTGATGACATCTTAGGTCCTACTGTTGATGCTACTTGTTTCCTGTACATCAAAACAATGGTCAAATTTTCAGCTCACCCAAGTGATCTAGGTTCCCTCTGATAATGCAAATTCAAACTATGGACCTATATATTCCCTTCCTATAACTTGTATTCTGTTTTTAAGCCAGCAAAATAAATAGAAATTAATAAAAGATTATCTGTGGCTTCTATAAGAGAGAAGCAATTAAGTATGGCCATGGAATCTACTGTATGTATTTCTCTTTTCTAACTTGAAAGTTAGGTAGCTTGAAACTTCTGAATTGACATTAGCTATCACATGTTATCACAAATTGCTACAAAATTAGATGTTTCTTTATAACAATCATCAGCAGCATGTCAGTTGGAGTCATTGAGTCCAACTATCAGCCCAACTCTAGCAAGCCTCATACCTGGACAAGAACTTGAACCTTTGACCTTCAGATTAGGAGTCTGATAGCATTCCCAAGCAAGCTACACACCCAGGTTTACAGTCCAGGTACTAGCTTAATATGTATATATTCAAACTACAAGTAAGTAAAACTACCTGAAATCATACAGAATTACATAGAAAGGTTCAAAAATTATCTGTTCCAATTACAGGTTAAGGGGAGTGAGGAAGGAGATACCCAATCTGTCACTTGCTGTCCATAAATACATATAATTGAAGGTAGAAAAACTTCCTCTCAGAAATCTGCTTTATTCTATCAAATAAATCCAAGTCTTAGCTTCACACAGAGCCATTTACAAATATAATATCTACCGATGTAATCTTTATGTCTACAATTAAGGAAAACAATGAATTGTAGCACAAGCAGCATTTAAAGGACATTGCTCTGCAGAGGTTGACCTTCTGTGCCAAACACTGTTTGAGCTGATTCTGTGCCCATATTAAATAACTTGAANCAACTCTAGCAAGCCTCATACCTGGACAAGAACTTGAACCTTTGACCTTCAGATTAGGAGTCTGATAGCATTCCCAAGCAAGCTACACACCCAGGTTTACAGTCCAGGTACTAGCTTAATATGTATATATTCAAACTACAAGTAAGTAAAACTACCTGAAATCATACAGAATTACATAGAAAGGTTCAAAAATTATCTGTTCCAATTACAGGTTAAGGGGAGTGAGGAAGGAGATACCCAATCTGTCACTTGCTGTCCATAAATACATATAATTGAAGGTAGAAAAACTTCCTCTCAGAAATCTGCTTTATTCTATCAAATAAATCCAAGTCTTAGCTTCACACAGAGCCATTTACAAATATAATATCTACCGATGTAATCTTTATGTCTACAATTAAGGAAAACAATGAATTGTAGCACAAGCAGCATTTAAAGGACATTGCTCTGCAGAGGTTGACCTTCTGTGCCAAACACTGTTTGAGCTGATTCTGTGCCCATATTAAATAACTTGAAAGTGAATCAGTCTTTTTCTACTTTAAAGGCAGAGCAGTAACTTCAAAGTGGTAGCTGTGTCATGATTGGCAGTGGTATAAGAAAGTAATAAGAGAAGCATTAAAATGTTGGTCTTTACGATGAAGGTTGTGGAAGTTCTGTACATGTTGTCATCCCATGAGAAGCAGAAAACCTGAGTACTATCCCACGATACCAGTTGATTTTAATTAAAAAAAAATTAAAACATCAGGAAATTACTACAGCTGGACCACTGCAATGACAGCACCAAACTCAACTGTAAGCTCATTGTAAGGGTTCTTGATAACTTTTAGATATTTAATATTATGCTTCTGAAGTTTCTCCTTGACATAACAGAGAAATATATTAACTAAAAATTCTCCCAAGATCTCAAAAGGTGCAATCTATTCTTTTAATTAATTCCCTTAATCCCTTTTCAAATAATTTATGCCTTTTATTGCCCTATTTTTCTGAATGCTCGTCAGATTAGGTTAAAAACCCTGGAGGACAGAGTGTCAGTGATAGTATTCCTAAAGTTAATACAAAATGGTGCATAGGTCATCATAAATTGCTAGCCATCTATCTAAAGCTACTCTTGAGAGACGTGTCAGTGTATCCCAGGATGGAAGTTGCTCAGACAGATTAATTTCCCTGCCTATGGCAGGGATTTGGAACTGGATGATCTTTAAGGTCCCTTCCAACCCAAACCATTCTATGATTCTATAAATTTTACTTCTTTGCACTTCGCTCGCATTAATATTGTAACTCAAGCCATTATCAGAAGAAATTCCCTTTTCTCATTAAATCTGTATTTCACATAAATTAAGAAGTCGTGAAGTAATCTGTAATGAGAATTTTCTAAAAAAGATCTTTTCTTTTTTTTAAAAAAGTAAACAAATAACAAAACCCAGAATTTATGCCTAGTACTTAGAATCAGAAAAAATGCTTCTTTTTAGACCTATTTGGTCAAGTCCAGCACAAAACTGAATCCTATTGTAAATGGTGTATGCTGACATTTGGGATTTCTAATTCCCAATTACTTTACTTACCATAATTTGAAGGGTATTTTACGTACTCTTTGAAAATGTCCTTTTTCCAGATCAGCACCAAATAATAACAGCAAAGAAATACAGTTGATAAAGTACTGCTATTCAGACCTCTCCATGAAGAAGTATTTCAATCACTATTACAATTTTTGCTGTATTATTTGAACCAGTATGAACCTGTGAAGCTTTTAAAAGCAAATTAATTCTGAATTTTTTCCCAAATTTTCCCAAATTAATTCTGAAATACATTAAATAGTGTGTATGGACCAACAAAAGAGTGACAGAATTAAAAAGAGTCTTGGCAAAACTTGTCTTTAAATCTTTTATTCCTGGTATATACAGACCTGTTGGTGGGTGACCTTTCTGAGAAGGGAGGTTAAAAAAGCTGGATTCTTGGCAGATTTTGAATATGTTAGCAAATTATTCTTCAGCACAACAGACACTAGTGTCCTATATCTGTAGAATCATAGAATAGTTCGGGTTGGAAGGGCCCTTAAAGATTATCAAGTTCCAACCCCCCTGCCACAGGCAGGGACACCTTCCACTAGACCAGGTTGCTCAGAGCCATGTCCAGCCTGGCCTTAAACACCTCCAGAGAAGAGGCGTCCACAACCTCTCTGGGCAACCTGTTCCAGTGTTTCACTACTCTCACTGTAAAAAATTTTTGTCTCCTTCTATCCCCGTCCAATTTACATCCATTATTTCTAGTCCTCCCATCACATACCTTATTAAAAAGTCCTTCCCCTGCCTTTGTGAAGGACCCCCTCAGGTACTGATAAGTTACTATGAGGTCTCCTCTGAGCCTTCTCTTCTCCAAGCCTAACAACCCCAATTCCCTCAGCCTGTCTTCATAAGGAAGTTGCTCCAGTCCTTTGACCATCTTCATGGCCCTCCTCTGGACCTGCTAAATAACCCATCCTTCTTATGTTGAGGGCTCCTGAACTGGACGCAATACTCCAGGTAGGGTCTCACCAGTACTGAGTAGAGAGGCAAAATCACCTCTCTTAACATGCTGGTCACACTCCTCTTGATTTTTATTTCTATGGCACAGGAATACAGTTGCAGTCATTTTGGCTTTGCATTTTTAAAATTTAAGATTTATTATTTTAGAGATTAATAAACCTGGAGGGTTAACTTGTAAGCTGGTTTAAACTTATCCTTACTGAGGAATTAATTTATGAGACCGTTTTACTTTTTTAATCTCTGGAAACAACTTCAATCTACTTTTTTCTTCCATGATAGTTTACAGTCAGTTACATCAAACTGTGACATTCAGTGACAGGTTGTGAATTGTCTGTGGGAGGTCTTGTACCAGTGGCAGCAAACATATCAGCACTAGGCATGGAGATTTTCTCTAAACACCACTATGGGGGCTGGGATGATGCTCCCTCGCGGACCTGCCAGGAACAAGGTTTTCAGAAGGTAGCTTTTTGTTCTGAATGTGCATTTTGCTTGCATGTGTGCAAAGTACACTTGCTCAGGGAAGGCATAAGTGTAAGACTTAGAGCCTGATCTGTAAATCTCAACCCGGTTGTGCCACTAAATGTGCAGAGTAAAATACACCACTTCCCTTCCAAATGGCTTTACTGGTAACTTATAGCTATGCCTTCGAAGAAGTACGGAGGCCTCAGTTGGAAGAGTAATGAGCAATTGACTGCAACTCTTTGAGTGTGACCATTCAATCAGCTCCTTATCCAGTGAATGATCCATCCATCAAACCCATACTTTTCCAGTTTGTTGTCCAAGATGTCCTGCATGACAGTGTCAAATACTCGGTACAAGTCTAGGTAGACGATGTGAGCAGTTTTTCCTTTATCTGCTGACACTGTGACTACATCACAGAATGCCACAAAATTGGCCAGACATAATTTGCCCCTGTTGAAGCCATGCTGGTTGCCTCCAATCCATTCAGTGTCATCCTCCATAAGTTTTTGTAGCACCTTCAGGAGGATCTGCTCCATGATTATGCCAGGCACAGAGGTGAGACTGTCTGGCCTGTAGTTTCCTGGATCTTTTTTTTTTCCATCTTTGAAAATGAAGGTTATGTTCCACCTTTTCCAGTCAGTAGGAACTTTCGCCAGTCTACCACAACGTTTCAAACATGATGGACAGTGGCTTGGCAACTTCATCTGCCAGTTCTCTGGGTGGTCCCATAGACTTGTGCATCTTTTAAGACTTGAGTGGTGCAAGCAGAGGCCTTGCCAGTGAAGACTGAGGCAAAGGTGTTATTGAGCAACTACAGTTGGTCTGTGTTTAAAGATTATTTCTTCAAGTCAGATGATTAAACAAGAATATGAATTTCTGCTTTCTTGAGCTCTCAAAATCCATAGACCACAAAAAAACCCAGCCAGTATCTAGTGGAATTACAAAAAAAATTATAAAATCTTGAGTTGTACTCCACTCTTAAATGCCTTTCAATAGCAGTGCTGAAATTGGTGGACTACATGATCCCATCAAGATGTTTGTTGTACTTCCTCCCAAAAGGAAAGTTTGATAGCTGCAGGTGTCACTTCCTATCCTCTCATAAGAGCCACCTTTAATTTGTGGCCAAGATATCTTATAAAGTCTTCCTCAGCCAATAGCTTTTCTTACACATCTTCTCTTGAGATTAACAGTTTAGAAACCACCCTGTAGCTTTGCAGTTTCTCAGACACTTTCTAAATATATTGCTCCTTAATTGCATATTTTCAAGCATTGTGTAAGTGACCTTTCTTATTACACAAATTCTCCTTCCCCTGCCTTTCTTTTGTAACCTAGGCCCTGAATTCACAATTTACCTGGCAGCACATACAAAGGGCAGGCTGGGGTGCCTGAAGCAGCTGTGCCACCAGTCATCCACAAGCACCAGTTGTTCATTTAATCTCAGGCATATTGTGCTAATGATTGTCTTCATTGTTTTCCTGCCAAGGATGAGTGGCATTTTCTGAACAGAACTGATTGTGAGTGAAAGGGAGGTCTGAGAAACAGCAGCGCCTCAGCTGGAATGCTCTATATTCACACCAGAGGAGCAGGGTGGTAAAGGCAGAAAAGAAGGCAGTTATCATGCATACTTCCCCACCACAAAGCCCATGTTTCACTTTCCTCTTTTTATAAGGAGAATCCAATTATGTTGTTACCTGTCTCCTCACCAAACTAGATTGACAGAAATGGATTTGCTTTGAGGGTTGGCATGAATTGAGGACAGCACCAGCCACTGGTCACTCAGTTGCAAGATAGGAATTCATGAACAGTAGGGGACATTCCCTACATCTAATCATTCTTAGTTACGTCTTTCTCTATGTAACTGTAGTAGGAGGCTCTTTGTGACTTGCTTACAATAGAGAGAAAGACTTATGCAATCACAAGGGTGCATTTTTTCACCTACATGAAATAACAGCTCAAAAAGAAAGTCTGTTGTTTGTGCTGCAGCTAACTGTGAGAATTTGCAGTAATTACTGAATGATTTAGTAATAGCAGACCAATCAAGTCAATCAGCTTGAACTCTACCTAGATTTTTAGTCATAAATTTTTACAGCATAAAAATAGAGAAGCTAATGGGTGAACATTCCATTTTCACTAATATGTCAATCTGAAGTTTCTCATCAACACATGGCATTGTAAGTGCACATACTTAACATGTAGAGTAATTCACTACTTTCTCAGTGAAAGCTGTCATCTTAGTGAATGAGATACATGGTTTGATAAATCTGTGTTGTTACAATTGATTTTTCTAGCTCTGTTGATGCTGTGCAGCAAGATTTATTAGCTCATATGTCATGCCGAGATGAGATACCAGGGGACTTACTTGAAAGCATAAGTTGGTACAGCTGGCCCCAGTAATATTTCTCATACCATACCTCTGATCTTTTCTGGTGCTGACAGATAATGACTGACTACTTGAATCAAAACAAATTTTTCAAACTTAACTTAATAGCAACATTTAACAAAGGGGTATCTGTAGTAACAGCTGTGAGAGACAAGCAGATTTGGTTTAACAGCCTCTTCCATGAGGGTCTCAATACCTAGATGCAGATGTTTGCAGTTCTCAAGTGGAATATTAAAGAAAATTAGCCCACAAGAATAGGCTTAGGACCACATTGAATTACAAAAAGATGGTGCTCAGTATTTTATGAAAAAGAGACACAAAATATTCACAACATAAACATCCCTAATTTTAGGCTGTGGGCAACAGTAGAACATTCCTTTTAATGCAAAAGAGTTTTCTTGTTTCTGAGAGCCATATTGACTGGATGATTTCAGCACATCTGTGATGTCCAGAGTAACCTTCAATCATAGAATCATAGAATAGTTTCTGTTGGAAAGGACCTTAAAGATCATCGAGTTCCAACCCCCCTGCCGTAGGTAGGGACATCTCCCACTAGAATAGGCTACCCAGTGCCATGTCCAGCCTGGTCTTGAACACCTTCAGAGAGGGGGCATCCACAACCTCTCTGGGTAAATTGTTCCAGTGTTTCACTACCCACACCGTAAAGAATTTCCTCCTTATGTCGAGTCTATATCTCCCCCCTTCCAATTTACATCTGTTGTTTCTGGTCCTCCCATCCAATATCATATTAAAAAGTCCTTCCCCTGCCTTTCTGTAGGTCCCCCTCAGGTACTGGTAAGTTACTATAAGGTCCCCTGAAGGATGCGACATGACTGACCTAGGCAGAACACAACTGATGGCTGCGGACATGTTGGAACTCCTCAGTGGCGAGCCTTGGGAGGAGCAAGATGGTGCCGCTGCCTAGAGGGAATAGTGTCCTTGGTTTGCAGAGTCCTTTGCATGACCAAGGATGCCCTGCTTACCTCGTGACTGCCTTGGAGGCAGTGCTGGTATTTGCTTTAACAAATCAGTAAGCGCCTTTTGTAAGGTATTGACCAATCGGTACAAGATTCTAGTATGTTCCATATAGGAAGGTATAAAAGTATGTCAGTAGGTACAATAAAGCGACATTTTGCTTGCATCAAGCAGCGTCCTGTCTCTCAATCGCAGCAGTCCCCCCTGACCCTTCTCTTCTCCAGGCTGAACAACCCCAATTCCTTCAGCCTGTCTTCATAGGGCAGTTGCTCCAGCCCTTTGACCATCTTCATGGCCCTCCTCTGGATCCACTCCAATAGCTCAATGTCCTTCTTGTGTTGAGGGCTCCAGAACTGGACGCAGTACTCCAGGTGGGGTCTCACCAGTGCCGAGTAGAGGGGTAAAATAACCTCTCTGGATCTGCTGGTCACAATCCTCTTGATGCAACCCAGGATCTGGTTGGCCTTCTTGGCTGTGAGTGCACAGTGCTGGCTCTTGTGGAGTTTGTCATCAACTGACACTCCCAAGTCTTTCTCTTCAGAGCTGCACTCAAGCCACTCTCCATCCAGCCTGTATCTGTGCTTGGCATTGCTTCGACCCAGGTGCAGGACCTTGNCTCATTGTCCACTTGGACAATGAGCCATTGACTGCAACTCTTTGAGTACAACCATTCAACCAGCTCCCTATCCAGCGAGTGGTCCATCCATCAAACCCATTCTTTTCCAGTTGGGTGACCAGGATGTCATGCGGGACAGCGTCAAATGCCTTATACAAGTCCAGGTAGATGATGTCAGTTGCCCTTCCTTTGTCTACTGATGATGTTACTCCATCATAGAAGGCCACCAAATTGGTCAGGCATGATTTGCCCCTGGTGAAGCCATGTTGGTTGCCTCTGATCACCTCTGTGTCATCCTCCATGTGTTTTTGCAACCCTTTTAGGAGGATCTGCTCCATGACTTTGCCAGGCACAGAGGTGAGACTGACTGGCCTGTGTTTCCTGATCTTCTTTCTTTGCCTTTTTAAATAAAACCACAACAAACATGAAGATTTGTGGTAGCTCATCATTATACATTACTATAGAAATCCACCAAACATATCAGCAGGTGAATTCCCATTAATGTCCACATCTTTCAAAGAATAAATAGGGGTTCTCACTCTATATCGCACACTTATTAATAAAAGTTACAGAGTCCTAAAGTAGTAATAATTCCTTTCTTAATTGTATCTATTCATTCTCATACCACTTAACCAATGTCTCAGTTTCTGTGATTATGATGGTTAAATGCATGAATTATACTTTCTTCCTTCTTGACTGTAGTTCTTGAGGAGTGAAGGAGTTATTATGCATGAAATCTCAGAAGACAAAATAGCCTTCAAATTAATGGACATGTGCTTCAGGTTTCAGTAGTTGCCTCACCATTCTGTTGTCAGATACTGAGTTGGAATGCTTGAATGTAAAGATGTTTTAAATTATACACAGGAACAACATCACAGGAAATAGCATCAGCAGAGCAATGACTCACATCATCAGCATGACAAAGAAAATTGTTGAGGGAAAATAAAAACTACTGATAGTCATGAACACTGTGATATCTTAGCCACTCTAGTTATCCTGTTACTTAGAAATGCCTCAGTTATCACATCATAATTAGAAACGTTGAGCATTGGCTCATCATTGGTGACATCTACCCAAGGAATCAAAAGTATATTTTGTAAAAAAAAACAAAACAAAACAGAACAAGCCAGTAATTCTGTGAAACCAGACAGTGTTTGGAAAGCAAGGATTAATTTTCTCAGAAGTTTTGAAAACTGACACTTTGTTTAATGCAAGCAATGACTGAGTTATGCATAGGAAACCAGAGTGCTGTGTTCTTTTAAATTCCACCATGTTTTAGTGTAACTTTGCTGATTTTCAGAAAAAATATTTCATAAAAATATACAAGGCAGTCATCTGTGACTGTAAAATTGAAATCAACAAATGTGAAACCCTCATACTCACATCCTTTGGTTTTACCGAAATGCAAACTTATCCAAACGATATCCAAAAGGAATTGACCATTTCCTTTATTGCCTCCAAGGTCTCATCTCAATTTGTCAGAAAAAAAAGCCAAACACATGTCAACTTCTATGAATAGTCTCTGAGTTCAAAGCAACTGAAAAGAGACTGCAAATCAAAGAGAACAACAAATCCGATGTTTGTTATGGCTGCTTTTGTAATATAGCCTGGCTTCCCTTGACATTTGCTTGTAATTTCTCTCTTGTATGTTACTCTAGATTTAATATCTTCAGGTAGTGTATTTTGGAGGAACTAGAAGACTGGTAGTCTAAGTAAACCACTTAGGTGAGCTAAATACATCAATAATTTCTTGTTTTTTAAAGACTTTTTAAAAGTTTCTTAAATATACTTACATATACTGGTTTAATCCACCAGGAAAACTCTTTTATGGCAATCATGGAATAATTCAGAGGAGCTTTCTCTGCAGCAGAAGGAGAAAGGAGATTAGAATTTGGGGACCTCTGCTCTTGAACTTCCCCATCCTTCAGTCTGATCAGTGTTTCTCCCCACCTGACATCTCTCACCTCACTCAGCAGCTGCCAAATATACTCACTGCATGCCAGCTGCAGAAACCCAAACTAAGCATGAGAGGGGCTGTGTCGGCCACCATTGCTAATCTTAATGGGATGGAGGGATGGATATCTCTTGGGAGTTGTCATGGATGGATCTTCTTACCTAACATCTGGAAACACTTCTCTATGATGAATAGCATGTTATTTATGACTTTCTGAACAGAAACAAAATAGCTTTCATAGCACTAATTGAGACACTGCTTTTATTATTATGCTTTTGGGGGTTTTGTCTAAGAATATATCACGCTTCTTTAAAGCATAAAGAATTCTATGGTATAAAGTTTACATTTGCATAATAGTTTTTCTGCCTCTATCATAGAGAATTAAAGCCAGAATGAGATTCTAAACATCAGGTTTTTCTCCAGTCGAATTTTCAGGCTTACATTGATTGATGTAAATCTGTAAAAAAAACCAGTTTCAAAAACAAAGCACACAGCATTAACTTTTGCAGGAGAATCTGGAATCTGAACACAAAGTAGTAGTCTGCCACAAGAAACAGTTTTCATTGTGCTACAAAGAGCTACAGCAGACAAATATCACCACAAAGCTTTCTTGTAGTATCAGACAGTCTCACACAGCGCATCTGAGCACAGGAACCTGGCAAACAACAAATTCCAGACATACCATAAAAGTGTAATTTTTAAGTTCCATCAGAGAGACTGATTATAAAAAGACCATGACTGCTTGACCTAAGTACACGGAAGTTGCCACACAGAAGCTGCCTCTCTGTTGCTGAAGCTACAGCGGCTTTTAAACCTCTCACCCAGCAAAATCCATTAAAAAATCTAAATAATTTTAAAATAGTGTGAAGAAAAGCAACTTTTTATCTTCTGTAGCAATGAAGAAGCCACCAAAGTCATTCCCAGATATGAATGTTTTGACAGCTTCTTAGTTTCCCAAGGAAAAGCAACATTCTTTGCAAGGGTATTGTACTCCTGAATCTTTCTAAGCATGTACCTAGAAAGTACATGTGCAGTGTTATAACATAAACAGGAAACAAGCAAACAATAATACACCATCTTGTTCATTGCTTATGACCATAATTTTTCAAACTGAAGGTTTTTTGGCATTTTTAAGAAACAATGTTTCAGTAGGAATAAAACAGATATATTTAAAGTTTTGAAATATTATTACAAGCCTCATTATTCTTTTCCTTTTTCCTGACACAGTGAAAGGTAAAAGAACTCTACAAATTTAAATAAAGGAAAAGACCTACATCTGAGATGAGACAATATAGTAAGCCCTGTTCAGGGTATACTGAAGCCAGTAACTTCAGACAAAAGCTACATTTTCTAAAATAATAATTAATAATTCCAGTTTAAGTACTATTTTTTCCCCTAAATATTGGGCAAAAAAATCTCAGCAGTCTGAGAGAATTAGTCAGAGAAATGGATATGCAACAAATAGTGCAATCCTAAACCTCTTGGTTGTCCCAGTTTTGACTGAGAAGTGTGTTGTAGAAATGATGATGAAAGAAGCAGATTCTGAAACTGAGTTCTTTACTTTTCCACTCCACCTTTCAGAGAAGAAACCTTACAGTTTCCATTAGCATATTCCAATCAAGACATTTTGGTATGCAACATAATTACGACACTCAATCAGCAAATGGCAGAGTTGATTCATTAAGTTCTTAGGTTATTTTCTTGAGGATGGAGAATAGGAGGAAATGAAGCCATGAATATCAGACTATCTCTCAGACTGCAAGCACCTGATGGCTGTGGGTTTATTCTTTATTTATCAGACAGGTGCCTTATGTGAAAGTGCCACAGATGTGCTGTCATCCCCATTATAGTTTAAGTGAAATTCAACAGTTTGTAATTGTTGATGTGGCATAGTCATATGCATTTTTTTTTAATTCCAGAAAGGATAAGTATGTGAAATCAATAATGAATTATCAGATATGCCAGCTATCTGAGTAAGGAAATATACTTCTGTACTGTTTTAAGCAACACTGTAGTGACAATACACTCATGGCATCAAACTAGACCCCTATCATACTTGTAATGTGGGTCTTTAATTACAATAATTGTAACTAGTCTAGACAAAATTTTGATCCCCAAAGTGAGATCAAACTAGGTCTGAACATACTTCAGCAAGGGGTATTGTTTAATAATCGTGAACTTCAATGACAGACTACAACAGGTGAATTCCATTGAATACTTTTCTTTGTTTCTAGTACAGCCCTTGCTTCCATCTATTGGCTCCTTTAAAATGTGTATACCTGAAACACTTCATTCAAGTCTTTACTACATTTGACATCTTTCAATTCAAAAAACCTGCTTATTTGAAATAACATCATTTATATGATATTTCTTAATTAAGGGACACCAGATAACACATTCAAGAATGGACAATGGAACTTCTATGGCCAAGAAAGTTTTTGCATATATTTACTGTCTTGTTCCTCATAAGTTCTTATTCTTAAAGATTTACAGAATCCCTGTAAAAACCTGTAGAAAGTTTCCAGTTAGAGATACTGATGGAGTCATTGCATCTATATATGAGGAAAGTTTTTTATCTTTATCCATGTTTTTGTCACTAAGGGCATTAGCCTTCTGTTATTTACTTGCTACTTATCTGTCAGGTAAAAATCATTATAATAGCATCTCTCTGATGTTACATAATTGCTACAAATAATGTTCAAGTCATAAAATGCATGAATAGCTTTCTAAATCAAATATTTCATTTTCTGGAGCTGCCAAGTTTCTTAATAAACTATGTAAGCCACATAAAGCAGTAGCTTTCAGCTTCTATAAGGTCAGGCCATGAATAACTTGTATTTAACTCATTGTCTTTGATCATGCTGCTTTCTTTCTCTTTTACACACGTACATGTATACAGATATAAACACACAGGCAGCAATAAAACACACAAATGTATATATTCAGGATTCCTTTAGGGGACTCATAGTCCTCTCTTTCTTCTGTCAGACAATATACATCTTATGGAAGCATGTGATCTTGACAGAGCCATTGCTTTTCCCATAGCAGCAATGGCAGGAAAATTACTTCTTTTGCATCCTTAGCCTGAAAGTGCTAATGCCTTTTCAAATACTGATCTGTACACATCAAAGAGAAATTGTTACTACTTTGATAATGGTGAAATTATCACAGGAAATTTTAAATCAGGCTGTCATAACTCAAAGTTACAGTTCATGTGAGAAAGACAGATTTGAAGTGTTAATATTTTTATTTTCCAATGCATTGTTGTTTCATTTCCAAAGCATTTTGCAGTTGCTTTTGTGAGAGCTAATTTTACTTTAAAACAGTTAATTTTAGTTTAGAACATTTCAAAGGGAAATGTGCTTCAGCTCCTAAAAGTGGTTTAGGACATAAGATTTTGGCATTGAATTCTCATGTGATTTCAGTTTTTCTATATACACATCCAGTTCTTTTGGGGACTTTAGTGCAGGGCCAGTTCTAAATCTAAGTGTAGGGAAAGTCTGAAACAAAGATGTGTGGTTGTTTAACAACTTGCAGTAGAAACATAATTTACTAGCTTCCTTTTGTTTGACATCTTCCCTCTTGCCCTACTAGAAAAACAGAAGGAGAGACAAAATTAAAGTTAAGAGGTCTGGTGTGGCACCCTGTTTTCAGAAAGCTTAAACTATTAAAAACCTGTATCAGGATAGTGAGGAATAGATACCAAAATGTGCTGGTTGAATAACATGGGACATTCTGAATTTATTTATTCTTAGGTCATAAAATCCTCAGAAGACAACTGAATTGGCAAGCAGAACACATTCTCTCTCCATCTTGATACCAACTATACCTGTGTAAGTATACATTTACTTAGTCAATAAACTCAAATATACTTGTATCTACTAATGGTGAATGTGTATGTTTATTTTCATCCACTGGTTCTGGCAGCAATGATTACTGCAGCACATGGAGTATCTAGAATAGTAATAATCTGATAGGTTTATAGCTACCACTTTGAACTCAAGTCATTTACCACACCCTAGCAGGTCACTCATCTCAGGGAAATATTTCCCACTTTGATTGCTTTTCCTCAAATCGGTGCACTGCAGATGTGAAATTAAACTACACTTAACAAGGATGTCCTTATATTGTACTCTTCAAACAGTGCTACCCATCAACAAATGTGATGATGCCCCTAGTCCATAAAAAGCATATGTAATTCCTCACTCTAAATGCACTGACAGAAATCAAGAGATTTCCCCATTTTTCTTGAGGTCCTGTGAGCCACTCCAATTACCGTCTCACTCTCAAGCATCAAATCCTCCTTTAGACTCATAGTTTGCTTGTTCTTCCTGTGGACAGGATTCCTGACACTCCAGTGAATCTTTGATAAAATCCAGAGCAAGTGTAAATATTCCAGACATGCGCAAAATTCCGCCACTACTGTAGAAAATACTTTTTCACTTTAGCTTTATCTCACTTGCTGATCCAGGATTCATTCTGTTTCTTTGACTTCTGCCCACTCTAAAATATTTTTCTCATCGATTCTTTATTTGCATAGTCTATTTTTGAAATTTTTTCTTCATCCTTGCAGTGACTGAGATTTTTCCTTGGTTATCAGTTTTTTTCTTTTCACTTATGCTCACTCAAAGCATTTAAAGCACTGCATAGTCATAAAAGTGATACCTTCTTATACTAACCTTGCAAGAAAGTACAAATTACTAGAAAATATACACAGTATATGTAGTACAATATTCAGGTGCTTGTCAGAAATAAGCAACGATTGCAGGACCTGTCCATAGTATCCTTTTCTGTGACACTATTTGGGCTGTGTGCATGAATAGATTTAGAAACCTTGCTCATTTTGAGGTGGAAAGTAATCAGAGATATAAGTGATGAGATACTCTTCCATCTTCTGGCAAAGTGAAACTCGTAAACTCGATGAGGCAGAGGCTGCATTTAGAAAACCATTATTAAAAATCGTGGGGTGACCTTGCTAGAAGCTGATTCTGTAAGTATTGTTTTGCCATTAGATCTGGGAGCTGCAACCACTGCAAGGTTCACCAGAGCCTGTAGAGAATGAGTACAGGAAAATACCATCTACACAGAGAGTAGTATTTATTTCATTCAGCTTCATATTCTAAAACTGATATATCTAAGCTATTTATCTAGACTCTCTCTGTAGTCACTAGGCAGAAACTAGTATCTCCAGGTAGTAATTTGCATCATAATTTTCACTGCCTTTCCTCAGATGAGAAAAATCTTGTGTGGAAAGTATATATTTTCTCTGTATTGATTTTTGTGATTTACTAAGTAACAAGACTCCCTCCTTTAGGCAACTGAGTAGATGAAATCACTTCTGTATGAATAGTCTCCACATGTTACTCTATGCTCTCTGCTTTTACTTTTTCCTTTCACTTCTTCAGTATAGAGTATTCAGAAACAGGTAAGGACTCAGACAAATTTGTATTGGTAATTAATACTGCATATGGGAGATTACCTGGTATGTAATCCAATGGAATAAAACATATCAGAGATAATTTATTCTCTTTGGAAATGTTCAGGGCAATGGGAGCCATGGTGGCAACATTGTTGTCCCAAAGCCAGCATAATTAAGGAGTTTAATGGACCTGGGAAATCACTGACAGAAAAATTAATACATGATCAGTAATTCCCACAATCAATAATCCTAGATTTATGATGTGTCTTAAGCTTTCATGATGACATGAAACAATGTACTGTTAATTACCTACAAATTTGGCATGCATGTGTCTTTAAAGAAAAGAAAAAACTAAGCATGCTGATTTTTCCAGTCTTAGGTGTACTGCTTCTAGGGCCTGAATTTTATGTCAAAGAACAACATTCGTGTAATGCATGTAACAAAACCGGAAAATACTGGTGGGCTATTTTGAAAAATGTGTTATAGGGAAAAAAATTTTCATGTATTTTATATATCACTGGTAGCAAATGCAAAAAATTAATGTCACACATTTAGGAGCACACAAAGGATCTATCAGTGCAACAGGTGCTCCCTTTACAAGTCTGATTTGAAAACACTGGTTTTATCTGGAAGAAGACATATCAAAAAATAACTGTACCTAATTTTGAATTAGGCACTCACCTGCCTTGGGAGAGATGCACTTTATCCAGAACAACTTTTCAGTTCTGGTTATGGCTTAGATTAATCTTAAATCTCGTTGCAGAAGCCAGCATAAGGAGTTCTGTTTGGAGAACTCCTGTGAAATTAAAGTATTATGTACAAAATAAATGCTATTTATTTAATCTGTTATTGATTGGGGAGTGCCTAGAGACTCTCTTGGAGAAGGAAGTCCATTTCAGTATATAAGAATGTACGGGTACCAATTATAAACACTATTATCTATATACCCAAAAGGTATTCTGAGCTGACAAGTATTTTCTGAAGCTGGAGGAAAAATCTCTTCTTTAACATTATATTCGAGTACAAGGTGAAATCTTACATAAGAAATACTGTAAAGGTGAACACTGGATTGCAGGAAGACTGGTCTAAACATCTCCCTATTATTGTCAATGTTGCAAAATTGTCTCCCATAACTGGTCTCTGTATATTTGCTAAATAAGTTAAGTGTCTCTCTTCCTTCCCCCAGCAGTCATTTCAGCAATTATTCTACAGATGTTCCTAGTCTGTGTTCACAAGCCTCGAAAGAGGGTTTTGCCCCTCTATTTTTATAAGACATGCAATTTACCAAGTAATTTGTATGCCATCTTATTCTTGATGGTCCAAAAGCCTTTAAGTGAGATTATGAACACCTCCACAGCAAGAGAACAGACAACAGGGAAAAAATGTTTATATGCTCAGTCCTTAAATGTCAGCTCACAAATCTGAATCACTGGTTTTATTTCAGGAGTTAGTATTATAATTAATTACAGTTTATGAGGAGAGTAATGGCAACAAATTTAAAGACAGATCTTTTGTTTTTCTCCTCCTTTGTCTGTCTTATTGTGCATGAACCTGTTCAGCATTCATCCAGTCTTTTTTATTACATCTGTTTAGCATCATCAAGATACATGGATAGCTATTAGTCATGGCATAGATTATACTGTCTGCACTATAAATACCTGCAAAAAAAACTTGTTTGGAAAACAAGGCAAACATCAAAGCAACTTTTCCTTTTTCCAGTGACATCTCTTAGTTGTCCTTGTACGTGACTTTCACGGTAACATCACAGATTCTGTGATTCATTTACATCAAATCTTTGCATAGTAAAGACTCAGATTCTAATTATAGAAACGTTCTGGCTTCATCAGTGCTACTAGGTTCTAGCACAATGCACAGGCTGTTGCCTGGCCAAGGTTTTCTATGGTGTGGATTAAACTTGTAAAGTCAAAAGAAGTGTCAGTAGTTAGCATTCCAAAGCAGGTAGTTTGGTTATTATATCCTTTCAGTGGTATGATGCCACATAGATTTTTCCCATCTGTCGGTGTTGTCATAATAAATGAATGTACTGTATCTGATGATCTGAAAGTGATATCTCTAAAAGTGAGACTGTTCCAGTCCTCAAGCATGTAATTCCTTTAAATATCTGTTGATTCAGTGCCAACTTTAGTTTTAGTAATTCTAGGTTAGCTGCAGTAAAAAGCATTCAGCCAGTCAGAGAACTTCTGCCATTATGCCTCATCATGAAACCCAGGGGATTCATCTTTAGAGAATGGTTTCAAGAAGTGCTTTCATAATACACACTCAGGGAAGATTTGCTTGTTTCACTTCACCATCAAATGTTTTTTCAAATCACTTTTGAGATACCTGGAGAGACAGTTAATATTGTATGCCTCTGTATACAGAATTAAGAGATGATAAACAAGTTCTCTTCTGCTCCTTGATGATATTGTCTACCATTTCTCCATAAAGAATTGCCCACATACAGAGTAACTGCCTATTTTTCTTGGCTTGGATGGAATTCACAGCACATAAGATGGATAGAATTTGTAGAGAAACATGCCTTCACTAAGTGGCATTCTCCTGAAAACTAATCTTAATTTTACCATACTGGAAAGAAAGCTGTGATATGATAGAGAAAATAAAGTGAGAGTCATTGCAAAGCTCCAGCCAGATAGGGTTTTGCAAATGCATTATCTTAATACAAATAACTTTTGTAAAGTAGACTCAGCAGATACGGTGCTAAGAAGGCTGAAAAGTACAAAGCAGACAACAGGTTTTTGTTTACACCATTGCTTTTTCTTGAGTAACCTAACTGTACTATCACATCAGATTCAAGTAAATGCATGAATGTCACACATGGAGGAATATCAAAATTACTAACCCTGTCATTCTCCAGAAGAAAAGAAAAAAGTAAATATAGAAATGCACAACTGAAAAAAAATTCTGAAAGCTCCTTCAATTTAACTTATAAGAGTCGTGACAGTTTACATTTACACATTATCGCTTTGTAGTAAATTAAAGAAAAGTAAAGAACTAGAATACCTGTTCAAAGAAAATATTCTTCTTTGCAGGTCTCAGTTTCAAATCATTAGAAATGTTATACAGTTCAACTTCACATCTTGTATCAAAATGGAGAATCCAGTATCAGTGATCCAAATGTTAATGTACATAAATTCATGCTTGATGGTCATAGCCCCACTGCTGACATTTTCACTTATAGCTTGGACACCCAGTTAAACCCATCATTGTCCCCCTCACTCCTCCTCACACATCAAAATTCATTATTATTAGTTTTGCTATAATTTATTAGGAATACTTTATGAATTTCATTTCTACATTTCCATTTTAATGCTGTAGCTGAATTCCTCCTGGCATGCCATTCATCCTTTATATATAAAGATTCCTGTGCTGGAGTAAACTGTATTTACTTACAGTGTATAATACACATAGTTTATCATATACATATGTTATGGAGTAGGTGCTATTTTTTACTTACTGAACTACACCAGTTTCCTTTTTCTCTGTCCCATCAGGTTTTTTGCTCTTCATCTTTGTCTTCCTGTTGATTTCTTACGCTTTCAGATCTCTTGACAACCAAAATGTTTCTTTAATCATAATCATAATGAGAAAAAACTTTTTGCTCATCTAGAGAGCACAACTGATATGACAATAATACACAGGATCTTGTGACAACAGCTTTCACAGTATTTTTTTCAAAAGTTAATGTTCCTGACAGGGTAATTTGATAATACATAAGCCAGTTATCTACAGCAATTTGAACTGACTTGACCATTTACAAAATTTTTTTAGGATATAAAAAACAAGAATACAAGTTGTGCGAACAATGACACATGAAAGAAGATCTTGCTGTCATTGAAGCTGAAGGCAAAGCAACTATACTGGCAAAGCTAGCTATAATGATTTTGCAAGTGAAATGGAACTCTGTTGAAGAAAAAATGGCAAGTTACAAATAGATGAAGAAAAAAAAAAGACTTTGTGAAACCATTGCAGAAGGATTTTACACCAAGCATTACACCAGGAGACTGGGTTACAAATTAGATTAGAAAAACCATTTAGGAAAAAAAAATTAAGAAATTTTAAAACATACATTCTGATTATTTTAAATGGTCTTCTGATTTTGGTTGTGTACAGATATTCTAGAAGATTTTGGTTCTGTGAAAGTATCCTGTCCAGGAAGTTGGAACTAGATGATCTTCAAGGTCTCTTCCAACCCAAACCATTTTATGATTCTATAATTTTTGCCCAGGTATTTCACCAGGATTTTTGTCCTGGTAATTCCAAGTTTTTAATAGGATTTCAATGGAACAAGCCTGTCATAGACTATGACAGCGACAAAAATTAATATATTTACCATGAGCACACAGAGATTTCAGAGGCCTAGTCTGATGATCAGATCTTGGTTTGCAGCAATGCTGTAAAAACACAAACGAAAAAAAGGAAAAAATGTCACCCTACTTCTAAGCAAGCATATCTTCAAGTACGCTGGGCATAAGGCACACTAGAAGGGCCTGTTTCAGCCAAGCCCACAACCCAGTGACAAGATAATTGCTATGAAATAAAAAAAAAAATCTATCATTTTAAGTGCTACTTGAAACACTAGTGACAAGAGATATAATTTTAGACACCAATAATAATATTCAGCAGTTTTGACGTAATGCACTTATCAGACACAGTGTGACACAAACTCTATTTTTACTCCAGTTAGAAATCAAACTTTTGGGAAACCTGTTTTCTTCACCTAATCACAGTCAAGCTAAACTGATGACATTCTACCCTTTGCCTCATTATTCTTAGTCCCAAACTTTTTTCATTATCTCAATGAGTGAGTTGTATTCTTAGTTAATCATACCCCCCCCAAGGGCAGTTACAAATGTGCTTTCTCCTTAGTTGCATTTTAAATTAGAAAGTCTAAATGGTTTCCATCTATGACTGAAAATCAAGTTAAATAGATGTCTCTTGCTCCATTTCTCCAGTATGAGTCACTTAAATTGTTAAAACAGCAGTGACATATGCTAGTAAGAGTAATAATGTGCTTGTTGGTGACAATTCAATGAAACAAGCAAATTAGCCACTAGGGAATGACTGAGGTGTTGCATATTTAATTTTCTTAGTATTTTTGATTATTTGATTACTGTCTCCTCTTTAATTTTGTTAACCTGTTTATTACAAAAATCAAAACTAGAGGATATTTCAGTTAACACAGGAAAGGTTCTCTGAAATAAAACTACAAGCACCACCACAGAATCTGCATGGAGTCATATGTCCAGAGAAGTCTGTAACACAGATACACAGCACAGCCAGGTAGCCAGTGTTTGCATTAAACTGTTCTGATAAGATGGGTCTAGAAAATCTAAGCCAGCCACCAACTCAAACAGTAGAAACACAGAAGCCTGAAGCAGCTCCTCCAATGCACTGATCCCAGCTTCCCCTAATGACTTGGCTAGATATCGACTGCATATAATAAGTAGTAAATCTGAAGATATTGTCCATGTTTTGCTTCCCTTTCAAACATCTCTTCTGTGCATTCATGCATTCACGTATGTTCCTGCAAAATTCTGAGTTCAGTGGGTGATTTCAGCCCAGTCTGTCCAAATTTGTCTGACAAACATTTATTTTGGTGGAAATATCAGACTGCACAGCTGCCTTTCTTATGTGCTGCCCCTTAATTGGATCAGTAATATTGGCTGTGTTGCTGTGCAGTCAACTAGACCCTCTTGCTGGGATAATTTAAGTGTGTACTGGTCCTTGCAGCTTATTTACTGTCCCATGCTGCCCTTCCAAGTAGCTGAATCAGGACAAGTAGGTGTGAGTAATTAGCGGGGAGCTGTACCAAAAAAAAGGAATGGGAGCAGCTAACAATCTAAATTTCTGAACTGTTAATGAAAGCTGTCAGTCAGATAGAACCCTATCAGACCCTATCAACACTCTGAACAAAGGAAATGATTCAGCATGCAATTATTCTTCACTAAATACAAGAAAATCTACTTCATTTCTCAGTGTAGGTATAGATAAGAATTTTTATCTGAGTCTCAGCAGTTCAGGTCCACTGCAAGTAGGTGGGATGGCAAGGACACCCTAGGTCTTCTGGAGTATTCCCAAAAGTTACTTACTTATTTTTTACTTGCTAAGATCTCCTCCTGAAGGTCTGCTTACATCAGAATCACCTGGGAAGACAAATACAGACTGACAATGAAGAGGTAAAGACTGGGACCCAGAGCATCCATCAGAGCTCCCACCTCAATGATTCCTTCTGAACAAAGAGATCTCCATCCTTCTCCATGATGTTAAGGAGGTTTTTCTCCGCTGGCATTACCCATAAGCAACTAAAAGCAACTAAAATATGGAGTGCATGTGCCTGATCAACATACAGGCAGCCACGTGTGGCCAGAAATCCATATTTTACAGATAAAATGGCTTTCTGGATTTCTTTTGCTTACAAATGCACGAGACAGGCTGAGAAAGAGACTTCATAAATGAATGGTGAAATGGTGGTGAAACTTCTTCTCCTGCAAGGACACTAAGCAGACTTCTGAGTGAGGCCTTCAAGTGGCAGAGTTTTGAATAGTGAGCTGGAACTCTGGGTGCTTAACACTTTGTATGTTCAAGCAGAAGGGACTGCGCATGCTTGTAAAGAACAGAAATGTATAGACAGCCTAACCAAATAAAGAAATTTTTCTTCTGTGAGGAGTAGCCTGCAAGAGTCCAGATTTTGCACAATTACTCCCTCCAAAATAGTTAACCCTAAGATACTCAGGTGATGCTGGTTTTGGGGATCCACTGCGTAGCAAATTTCAGTGATCAGTCTTGTTACAGGTAATTCTTACATTCCTACCAAAACTTAGGATAGAAAAGCATGGTTGCTGATATGGCAGAAAGGTTGCACTCAAACAAATCTTTCTTCAAATGGGAGTTTTTAGAGAAAGAAAAATAATGCAGTGAGTCTGGCATTGCCAGTATGAAGCTATCAAGTTTGAGACCTAACATTCAGATCTAGAGAAATCACATTGACAGCTGTTGACTAAAACTTTATAATTCACTACAAACTGAATTGAAAAGTTCCTTAATGATAAACAGTATATTGCAAATCAACATGGTATACACTCTATATTTGCCCAATTCTCCAATCTGATTTTTTTTTTTTTTGTGATGAAGGAATCTTACCAAGATATAAAGCACATGAAATGAGTCATCAGGCTGCAGTACATCAATCATTCCAGAGCAATGGAGTCTTTGCACACACAGGTTAAAATCCAGTGAATATTGGGCTACATATATAACAATTCTTTTTCCAGAATATGGTATCTAAGGAAAATAAAATTTCCATACTTCACCCTGTACTGATGCTTATTCTCAGGCAATCAGACTTCATCTTTGACAGAGGCATTTTCCCTTTCTGAAAGAAAGAAATACAGTGTATGAACACTGAATAAATTACTGTTTAGCAGCTGTTTAGTGTAGCTATATGCATAGTCCCATTCAGTGGTAGACGTAGGTAGTTTCCAATAGGTTATCTAGCAGTGACAAACTGAGAAAGAATTATCTTGGTTTTGTCGTTAAGTAAGGGTGATTCTGTATTGCAGCATTAGGCAGGACATCAATTCACAGTCTATTTGTCCTCCTGAGAGTATATTAGGATATGAGAACAGGAGTTAAGGTTTTATTTTTCTCCCCTTAATAAAAGCCAGAAATATTTCCAGAGTGAAGAGATCTTGATTTCTGGTTAACTATTCAGCATGCCTTAAACTGCATTCATCTTTAGTACCAACTCACAAAGGAACACTACACTTTGACTTAGCAAAATGAATGCTGGTGGATGGCCAGAATTTAAATTTTGCAAAATATCATTAATTATCCACAGAAGTGCTGTCTCTGTGTGCTATTCTGGGGTCTAAATATTCAGATGAATTGCTAAATATTCTGATGAATTGCTAGAAGACTGTGCAGCTGGAGAATGATCATCATTGCCAAGCAACAGAACAAAGGCCCTTTATCTAATAACATGAGGATTTAATGGAATCCAGAATTTAGTTACAAAGTTTTCTAAAATGGATGCTGTCAGCACAGACAGTGACAACAGAACAAATGATGGCTACTTCCATATACTACCTGGCTGTCTTTAGTAAGTTGTCATTGAGCTTACCAACCCTAAGCATTTGGAGAAGTAGCAGTGATGTGCTTCAAAATACAAGTGATTCAAAATACACTGTGTGTTTTTAAGATTATATTATGATTTTTGCTTGTGGCATCCAGGCAGATTTTGACAGTGCTCAGGAGAAAGACAAACAGATTTTTTCAACACTTTCCATGCACTCGCCCTGTGTAAGCAGAAAATTACAGCTACAGCTGGAGAGCTGAGTCAGCCAGTATTCCTACATGAGTAGGTCCCGAAGTACATTGAAAGTGGAGATGCAGATCACCAGATTTTCCCAAAAGTCTGTGCATTTTTATTAGTGCTATGACAGAATGGTATAGCTGGTATCTGTGGAGTCAAGAGACAGTATAGAGTATCCAGTACTTGCTGTAGTTACTCACAAAGAGTGGAAAAAATAGTCACTGAAGCGGATAGCTGAAAAGTTATAGACAGATGCATCATGTTCTTTATGTGGAGCTTTTTTCCTACCAGGGAAACAGCAAGAGCAAGTCTAAGTGTGTGCATAGTAGAGTATTAAAACAGAGATCTTATCAGATCAAGGAGATCCTCCAAGCCAGTGTCTATCATGCAGACACAAACTTCTCAGAGATTGGCAAACTTGCCAACCCTAGTACCATACAAACGTTCAGTCAAATTATGGGGAAGGTCATGGTCTCAGAGGTATGGTTACAGGCTGGGCTGGCTTCTCTTGAATCTGTCAAAAGCATGGTTCTTCACCACTCAGCACCCTGTGAGCAACACAAATGTCACTTACCTGTATCAGGGTAACCTGGCTGCAATGATGTTCTCAAAGGGAAATGGTGATGAAGAAAACTTCTTTGTGCCCATAGCTACACCAGCAAAATGTTATTTCAAATGCTATGCTTTGACTAGCATTTATGATTTGAGTTTTAATATCTGCATCCTTACCTTCATTGAGGTGAAAAGAGTCTTCAGGTCTGAGCTCTATTCTTGACAGGAAGGCTATGGAATCCTGAGGAACTCTGTCAAAGGCAAAGCAGATTCTGTACAGGCTGTCCTGGCAGATCCAGTTGTGCCATGGCTTTTATATAATTTTCTCTCAATTTACATAAAAGTCTCTCAAATCATTCCTCGTTGCAATATGAAATTGTGTTGCAATGATTTATGTTGAATAAGCAAAGTGACAGTCTTCTACATGAAACACAAACACAATAGGTTCTTAACAAAGTAGCATTTTATTCCAAAAGCACGTTTTCTAACTATAAATACAGTGACTTCATTCCAACAATCTTGTCACTAGTAGTACAGTTTCAAATTATGCTCTGAAAATAGTCACAGATATGTCATATATCAGTCAATATTTACAACATATATAGATTCATATTCTTTGCTACTTTTAAGACTGATTTTTCTCATTTTAGATTTTATTTACAGCATAAAATTTTGTTACAGTGGTCTTCATTAAAATTTACAGTCTGAATTTATTCTACAGCTTTCTGTCATAAGTTTCTGCAACTATGCCCCAAAATTTCACCACTAATACTTACAGTATGCTTTTTTAGGTAGTTTGGCTTGCTCTTTTTGTATTCAAGGAAAATGAAACAGCGAAAACTCACCTGAACCTGCTACTAGCCATCATCCTGAAGTAACTGCTTTACATTATAATCATAGAATCATAGAATAGTTTGGGTTGGAAGGGACCTTAAAGATCACCAAGTTCCAACCCCCCTGCCATAGGCAGGGACACCTCCCACTAGACCAGGTTGCTCAGTGCCATGTCCAGCCTGGCCTTAAAACACCTCCAGAGAAGGCGCATCCACAACCTCTCTGGGCAACCTTTTCTGGTGTTTCACTACTCTCACCGTAAAGAGTTTCTTTTTGATGTCTAGCCTGAATCTACCCTCTTCCAATTTATATCCATTATTTCTAGTCCTCCTATCACATGTCTTATTAAAAAGTCCTACCCCAGCTTTTCTGTAGGCCCCTCTCAGGTATTGGTAAGTTACTACGAGGTCTCCCCTGAGCCTTCTCCTCTCCAAGCCTAACAATCACAATTCCTTCAGCCTGTCTTCATAAGGCAGTTCTCCAGCCCTCTGATCATCGTCATGGCCCTCCTCTGGATCTGCTCCAACAGTGCAGTGTCCTTCTTATGTTGAGGGCTCCAGAACTGGACTCAATACTCCAGGCAGGATCTCACCAGAGTTGAGTAGAGGGGCAAAATAATCTCTCTTGACCTGCTGGTCACACTACTCTGAAAGCAACCCAGGTTTTGGTTGACCTTCTTGGCTGCAGGTGCATACTGGTGGCTCATGTTGAGTTTGTCATCAGGAGACACCCCCAAAATCCTTCTCTTCAGAGCTGCACTAAAGCCAATCTCCACCCAGCCTGTATCTGTGCTGGGGATTGCTCTGACCCAGATGCAGGACTTTGAAATTGGCCTTATTGAACTTCATGAGCCCAACTCTCAAGCCTGTCAAGGTCCCTCTGGATGACATCCCTTCCTTCCAGTGTATCAACTGCACCACACAGCTTGGTGTCATCTGCAAACTTGCTGAGGGTGCCCTTAATCCCACTGTCTGTATCTCCTACAGAGATGTTAAATAGCACTTGAGTGCGACCATTCAACCAACTCCTTATGCAACGAGTGGTCCATCCGTCGAACCCAT
>VZTY01033779.1:0-33825 GCA_013400935.1 Turnix velox
GACCCGCTCCAACAGCTCAAAAGCCGGAGCTTTAATTTTTTAATCATAGGCTGCATATGTCAAAGCCATTTTCATGTGGCTGTTTGGTTTCTAAAACAATCCAGTTTTAAAATACAGTGTTTTTCTGACTAGGTAATAGAATATACAGCCTGAATCTAAAATTAAATTGTCATATAAATGGGGTGTGGCTTCAGGCTGTGCCTTACCCAGTCTGCTTGCTTGCCAGAAATACTTCCTACACCGCCTGTTCCATCTCTATCGTCACTATCTGGTGACAGCAAGGCACATACATCACAGCAGTTTCTGCAATTTTATTTAGAAAACTTCCTTGCCCCCGTTTCTCCATTAGACCAATCATAGAATAGTTTGGGTTGGAAAGGCCCTCCAAGGTCATCTAGTTCCAACCCCCCTGCCATAGACAGGGACACCTTCCACTAGACCAGGTTGCTCAGTGCTTCATCCAGCTTGGCCTTAAACCCCTCCAGAGAGGGGGCAGCCACAGCCTCTGTGGGCAACCTCTTCCAGTGTCTCACCACCCTCAGAGTAAGGGATTTCTTTCTTATCTCCAGCCTGAATCTCCCCTCTTCCAAATTACATTCATTACTTCTAGTCCTGCCATTCTGGACCCTATTAAAGAGTCCTACCTCAGCCTTGCAGTAGCCCCCTTCAGGTATTGACAAGTCACTATGAAGTCCCCTCTGAGCCTTCTCTTCTCCAGGCTGGACAACCTCAACTCCTTGAGACTATCCAACCCAGTGAGAGTGACTGTCTTAGTAGTGATGTTGTCTCCTAGTTATGTTCTTTTGAGGCGCTTTTTAATCCCTTTATTTTCTGTGCTGAATGGCTATACTGATACAAACAGGACCATGCCCCTTCATGCTGGAAGGTGAGCAGTGGGTGCACGTGGCACTCAGCTTGGTGGAGTGATTCTTGGGTTGCTGTGTGCTCTCTTTGAGCTCAAAAATGTACACTTCAGCTAACCATGCATTTGAGTAAGTGTGGAATCTTATATACAAAGAAAGGTAATTCCATACAAAGCTCAGTACAGCATGTCCTGACTGAGTCAGCAGCAGAGCTTGGAAACGTGCACCCTGGCTCCTGTAGCCTAAGCATGAGGGGAAGAACTTGTAAAACTTTGGTTTCAAGTCTTGATATTCCTATGACTAAGATTTTCCTGACTGATGGAAAATTGTGTACACTGTCTGTGTCTGTACAGTTGCCTTGGCAAACCCTGTTGGCTTTGTCACAAGTTTATTAGTTGATGTATTTCACTATGTTGTTTGCATGTCTAAAATACCTGTAGCTTCATGTCATGCTTAGGAGGGAATGAGTCAGCTGCACGTGTAGCCTCAAGGATTAACACTCAGGTTGAGGAAGGAAAACAACAAAAATACACTTAAATTTGTCTGTATTATCCTTGCTGATTATTTTAAGCAGAAGCTGGTGTGTTCTATGTGTCTAGGTAAGGTTGCCAGGATGGTAATGAAGTGGCAGAAGGTGTGTGTTTCTTCCTTCTGGCCATGAGACCTTAGAATGGCTAATGTTCTGTTCACCTTGATTTCCTCCCTTGTGCTCTGTGGATTTCTCTGAAACTTGTACCAATTGTGATCTCCAAGGCAGCATCCAAAAAACCCCAACCACAATGTGTCTCTGAAGCTCCTTCTGAAAATTGACTCATAGACGTTATATTTTAAGCCAGCAGAATGTTTGATAATTCTACTTTTGACTGCCTTTAAAATTCTAGTTGCCATAACAACTTTATTTCATTATTTTTAGCACATCAGTTGCCATAACAATAAAATACAGTTTTTTGAATGTAACCATTTTTTCCTCACTCTTTTTTATTTGACTTTGTTTTATAAAGAACCTTCTTTCATGGGAAAGGAAATGTAGCAAAGCTCTTCCCCTGTGAGCACTTTGATTAGAACATAAGCTGAAATTTTATTTTATTTTTATTAAGCTGTCCTTATCCCATTCGTATGGTAATCCTTTGACTACTGAGTATTTTCATAACTTATGCACAAAAATTAATGTAAGACCCTGTGTAAAGCCTTTGCAGAAAATTGTGGCAATTTCATTTGTCTGTGTTGTAGTTAATGTATTAGAAAACCATCACTGTGGGAGTAATTTCCAGTATCTTTACTTCATTATATGGAATAGCTATAAATAAGACACAGGCAATTGCTACTGATAACTGGAAGCATTTTTCTTTATACTGTTGGAAGCTATACCTCTTTCTCTTTGCCTGTTTTCTTGTTCCTTGCTGCAAGCTTGCTTTAAAGGTTACTCTTGAAGTTCTATAGAGTAACTCCAGTTTTGATGTGGTGGTCTCTGACTCTTCTCATTAAAAATGAGACCAAACAACACTGGGTTTGTTCCTGCAGCAACCACTCAGCCCTGCTGGGGAGGAGGAGGGAGTTTGGAGCACAAGCTGCATTCCTTTTCAAGCAGGCTCCTGGCCATATGGAAATCACAGAATCATAGGGTAGGAAGGGACCTTCAAAGGCCATTTAGTCCAACCCCCTGCAGTGACAGGGAAATCCTGCACTAGATGAGGGTGCTCAGAGCCTCAGCAAGCCTGGCCTTCAATGTCTCTAGGGATGGGATCTCCACCCCCTCTCTGGGCAGCCTCTTCCAGAGCCTCACCACCCTCATGGGGCAGAACTTCTTCTCAATGTCCAACCTAAGCCTGCCCAGGTCTAGTTTCAAACCTTTGTCCCTTGTCCTGTGTCTCCCTGTCCTGGCAAACAGCCCCTCCCCAGCTTTCCTGTAGCCCCTTCAGGCACTGGGAGGCCACTGTGAGGTCTCCCCACAGCCTTCACTTCTCCAGCCTCAAAAGCCTCAACAGTCTCTCAGCCTGTCCTCATAGGAGAGGGGCTCCAGCCCTTGCATCATTCTCCTGGCCCTTCTTACAAGTTGTGATTTTGGGCAGAGGTGAAAGGTTTACATGTGAATCTGATACTGGTGAAAGAAATTGAGCTCAAACTCAACCTATGGGCTGTCTAGTGTCCTTTCCAGAAGCACTGTCAGGTTCTCTCAAAAGTGTATTTTTTTCCATATAGAATGGCAAATAGTTTTAGACTTGGTATTTCTTTTAGAATATTGATAATAATAATAAAAATCCCTGGCTTTAATAACATTTTATATGTGCCAATTTCCATCTATAAATGTAAATGCTCTTGTCCAATACAATCAAACTAATTTAAAGCAAAATTTGCTAGTTACTGGAAGCTGGATGTATTTCAATATTACTAATCAGATGTGAGATGATTTAATAAATTTTAATTAACTAATTTGGAATTCTGGGGGAAAAAATATCAGTGGCTTTTGCTTTCAGTAGCCTTTTCCAAGCATCTATGGTTGCTGGGTTCCACACATGTGCTCCAACTGCTGCTGTTTGGAGGTTTCGCTCCATGCCCCTTTTGGTGGGATGCAGTTCCCAGTCTGTTTTCTCCTGTGGTCACTGATGGAAATGTGTGCTGGAGCAGGCTCCACACTGGAAAGGAGCAGGAGTGATACCTCTTCAGCTGTTCCAGCTGGGAGGAAAATTGTGTCTTAATGAAGCTGAGCTTAAAATCCATGAAAAGAAATTATGCCACGCTGCAGTTTATAAATAGTTTTCATACTAGGTCCTCTTCATGTTCCTCTTTCATTTCTTCTGAAGAGTGGTAGAGTGGTAATATTGAGTAACAGTTTGATTAGGTATAGTTTTCTAAAATTCACCATTTACTTAGATTTGTTCTCAGGGAAGACTGGAACTGGATTTACTAGTGCAAATTTGGAGCTGGTCCCACGTGCTTCTCATGAGATCCCTTTCTAAATCAAGCAGTTGATCTTTAATTTTCCACTCATTTTCTCAGACTCCAGCACTCTGACATTTTCTCTTCAATGATCCCAGTTGTTGAGTGTTTTTCTGAGCCACCTCTTGTCTCCTGGAGGAAGCACTATTTAAAAAATTCTATTCAAGGAAGTGTGTCAGGTGGAATGTGCCAATTATGTGAGCAAATCCCAGAGTAAGTTGTCCATGTGGACAAGCACGTGCTCCCTGCCCACCCATCCTGGTCAGATTTGTGCTCTGGTGGAATGAATGTGACCAGTGAAACTGTGCTGTACAAGAGCTGTGTTCTTCACTGCACCCAAACCTGTGAATTTGAAAGACTGACAAATGCACATCTGTCAAAAGACTGATCCTTGTCTTTGTATCTAAGTAGTTGCTTCTTCACGGGACTCGGAACTTGGCTTCCTAATCTTGGCTGCAATAAAATATCCATAATTTGAACTCAATAAATCAAAATTTGTTGCCTTTTAAAAGTAGTTTAAAAGAAGTCTTGGGCTTGCGATATGTGAAAAAATCCATGCAGTTGATCGTGGTCTTTGGGATTTTTTTTTTTGCTATCCTTAAGATGTATTATTCCCTCTCTGCTAAATGGAGCCATCACTAATGGTGGCTGAGCTCATGCCCCTGTCCAATCTGTAGGAATCTCTTTAGGTGCACACTTTCTTGGGGCATATGTGTGATGTGCTTTTAGAATGCTGATAGCTGTAGAGTCTAATTCCTGGCTTGAGGTAGGGAAAACCATTAGTAAAAACACAACTGTGTCAAAAAGTACATCAGACACTTTGTTGTTTTTCCATTGTCCATTTCCATTAATTTTGGAGCTTTTCTTACCATATGTTGTCAGCCACTAAGTAGCACACTTTTGTACCTTAAGTGTTGTTTTTACATGTTTAAAACAAATGCTATGTTTAATTCCTGAAAAATGCAAATTGTCACCATTCGTTAATCTTCCCAGCATTTCCCCACAGAAAATTCAGGTTTTGATCAATAGTTTATTGCAGAGTGGGTTTTTTTCTGTTGATCTGAGGTACAGAATTTTGGTGGTATTTGTTACCCTGTATTGAGCTTGTAACATGAATTCCATTTGTTGTAGAGGTACTAGTAAAATCTCAAGGGAAGCTCCTCCTGAATCAAAATGTTTTAATGTGAAATTCAGAAAAGTAACCATCTAATCCAGGAAAGCACAGAAATCATGTGAAGGGAGGTTGTAATACTTTATGCTGAAAAGTTGGTTAATATTTGTTAAATATATTAATAATGTTAATAACTAATTTAGAAGTTCAAAATTCAGAAATGTTTGTAGCTGTTAAATAAGAGCAGGAAAGGACTGCACAATAAGGCTGCAAATGAGAATGCCCATCTTTCTCCACTGATTCACCACTACACAGGAAAACAAAATGTATTTTTGCCAATTTTTTGTTCTGTCTCACAGCATCCTAATTATTGAACACTCCTATGATGCTGGCTAATATTTGTCTCATTAGAAACACTATTGGAAACAGGCTGGGGCTGGGAGTCCAGAGAGGAAAAGGGATCATTAGCCCCCTATTATTACAATTACTAGCGCCTTACCTCTCCCCCACCCTGTTGCTGCCACCATCAAATACCATCCTCCCTTTGATTTGAGAAGGGCTCCTGCAGGCTCTGGGGAGAAGTTTTTCCTGTGCCAGTGATGTAGGTGCACCACAAGAGCATCTGCATTTTGAAAGTGTAGCTGTGCAACATGTATCATTTCATGCTTTTGTGCAGTTGCTGGAGTATGAGGCCTTAGCATGGTAATTGACTTAAAGAATCCTTCATGGTCAGGGGATCTAACACTTCTGGGCTTTTACCAGTGTCTCAGGTGTGTTAAGTGTTGGAGATGTTCAGGACAAACTGCCACAGAGAGAATTGTGCAGTCCCTGTGAGTGGGTCAGTCCAGGGAACAGGAGCCCAGGTGAGATGAGTGTTTAGGCCTTTTGCTGGACCTGTCATGTGCCTTAGTGACAGATATTAAATTCTTACAACACAACTGGATTGTTTTTCTCACTTTCCTTTATACACAAATGAAAAAAAAAAATCCTGAAGCACATTTTGTTTAAAACTACTGGAGCCACTCATGTGTCTGTAATCTACAGATAGGGAGCATTTACAGGTAGCTTTCTAACGTGCTGCTTCTGAGATCACATTCCAGTATTGCTGCAGCTTGTAAAATTCTGTCTGTAGTTGCATAATTTTCTCAGGATGGGCTGATTTCTGCTTTAACTTTCACTTGCCTCTGGAGGCAGGCAAGGTCCTGTGGCAGTCAGTGCAGTCTCTTTCTGGCTGCTGCTGCCTGGAGGATGCCCTTGCTGTGGGGCTGAGGGGCAGCAGCAGCCTCATTTCTTTTACTTGGAAGTGAAGGAAGCCACATCATTCCAGGAAGAAGTGAAGCTTCCTTACTTTGGAATTGCTTTGTCCCTTTCATTATAATTTGCCTTCACTGAAAACCAGCCAGCAGAGGTTGCCATTCACTTTGCTATTCCCTCTTTCTCACCTGCTTCTGAGCAGTGTCTGTGTTTCTCGGGGGAGCAGGAGAGTTTGGCAGACAGACAGCAGTCCTGGTCACTGAGGTTGGGTGCTTGGAGCAGGGAGTAACAGCAATTGCAGTTTGGGCCTTTGGCCTGCAAGCAAGGTGACACCATGGTGACCCTGGTGTCTGACAGTTTTGGCAGCTGCCAATGTTTAGATCCTGCATCGAGCAGGATGCACTGAGCTTGTCGTTGTGGTCCACAGAGTTGTCGGCTTTGCCTTTGAGAGATTCTCAGTGGTGTTCTCAGAAGTTGTAGCCCTTTGGATCTCTGGTGCTTGTTGGGAACCAGCCTAGGGAGGGCAGGGCAGCAGTCCCTATTGCTGCTGTGCTTGCACACACTGCTTTGTTCTCCTCCCACACAGGAGCAGTGGGAAGAAGAGGAATAAAAATTGCTTCCTATTGTTCCTCCCTAGTATGGCTCGCTGTGGCTTAAACCTGCTCTCGGGGACTCATCTGTTCCCGATGACACTTGCAGCTCTGAGGGATTGCTCAGTGATTTTGATATTTTCTTAAGTCCTTTCTTGGAGGAACTGGGAATTACCACATGCTGTTGTTGCAAACTGCTCTCACACTGCTGTCTTCTGTGCTGCTTCACATTTCTCCAGGCTTGTCATTCAGCTGTGGGGATTTGCTCCAGGCAATTCTGGAAATACAAGATGTTAACCCAGGAGCAACTTACTGAAATTGTGCCTGTAGTTTGCCTTGGAGTGAGAAGAATTGAAATTGCTGTAGTTTCTGACGACTTAGTCTGTTACAGCCTCTAATACAGTTGACACATGCATTTTGCTGATCTATACCCCAAAAAACTGTCTCATGGTTGGTATTTTGGTATCTAAATTGGCTGGTTTTGTCTAAGGATGTATGGAGTATCTGTGTGAGATAACTGCGATTAATCTGCTTCTGGTTTTGGTTTTATTTTTAGGAAGCATGAAGTAAACAAAAGTTCAGAGTCCTTAATCAGGGATTAACAGCATCCATTTGCATGAAAAGAGAGATCAGAAATTGGGCTAGAAAATCTGTGTATTGAAAAATGATGTTGCAACTATTTGCATTAAAACTGATGTTTGTAATTAAAAATTAGTGTAGTATTGAAAGCAGAGTTTTAAAATGAACCTGCCTTAAGTAGTAAAATAATCAACTTCTGTCGGGACTGTAATTTGTCTTTCAAGCAGGACGATCCATGTCAGACATACCTTCAAACGCTTTGCTTGGTGCAGTGAGATGCACGTGAAGTGAAGTGACGGTGAATAATGAAGTAGAGGCTGTTAGCTGGCCGTGTCGGCGGTTTCTCTGACAACCTCCACACCTGCAGCCGGGTGGGCACGACTTCAGCCTTCCATCAATTTTGGGGGGGACAGGCTGTGGAATTCAGACAGGGTGTGCGGAAGCAGCGGCGGGTCCCAGCCAGCGGATCGCCCGTCTCTGAGCCGGGGCTGTCACTCCCCGGGGGGAGGCTTGTGGGCGACCCACCCCGCTCCTCCGGCGCTGCCCGTGCGGGGTCCGACGTCCCCTCCCGTCCCGTCTCGTCCCATGGGCCGTTGTGGCCGTTCCCTAGTGACAGCTTGGCGGGGGCGCCGGTCACCTTTCCGTCGGTCGGCTCCACTGCAGCGGGGGCAGGAGAAGGAGGAGGAGCAGAGGCGGGCTCAGGTGCTCGGCAGCGGGGCGGGGAAGCAGAGGAGGAGCCGCGACCGCGCCACCGCCAGCGGGAACCCCGCCAGGACAGCCGGGGAGCGGCTGAGGGGATGCGCAAGGTGAGAGAGAAACCGCCGTGTCGATTTAGGCAGGAACTGCCCAAAGTGGTGACTGTGGAGGGGCCGTGTCGCCTGCGGACGCGGGGCACCAATAGCCGGAAATATTCTGGGATGTTATAGAATCAGAAGGACTTTCTGTACAGCGTGTGGCAATGCACGGCAGGAAATTAACTCCGAAGAGAACGCTTTCTTCTCTCAAACTGCCGCACCAGAATTGAGAATAAATTCCTCTTGAAGACACAGCAAGGACTATCAAAAGCATCAAAGAGATCCTGGTACTTTTGAAGAGACTTTAAGCAAACCCCGGGGTAATATCTGAATGACCTTGGAGATCATTTTATGTGGATTCATTAATTTTCACTGCCGGTCCTCCGGTCGAAGGATTTTTAGGACTAAAGATGGTTTTAGTGTTTTAGGGGCCTTTCAAAAAAAGTGATTGTATTAATTACCTGCCTAATGTTTCCTGAATTAATGGGGCATTTGCTTGAAACTGCACATACAAGATTTCTTTTAACCTTTCCTTTCTCCATAACTATGAATAAAACAAAGAAGGCAACGGCCTGCAAATAAAAGAACTTTTTTTTTTTAAAAGCAACTATTTATTATGCTGATCACCTAATAATTAGAGAAATTCTAAAGCCACATAGAAGATGAAGCTGAATAAATGAATGATGGAGTAGTAAACAATGGCAGCTTCTCCTGTCACATCAGCACTTCGGTAGCTTCTCAGCAGAATGCAGATGGAAGTTTCTGCTCTCCTCGTGTGGGGGTTTGTGAAATGATTCAGGTGTTGCTACAGAGGTGAGCAATGTCATGGATGTACCTGTGAACTCCTGTGTACTGACCCACTGTAGCAGATATGACAGAGTTTCCAAAAATTTATTTTAAATTGCCATTGCTGAAATTAAATTCAAGAAGATTTGTTTTGTCTGTGGGGACCTTGAATTGCACTTCTGGCATTAATAATTATAATGGACTTTTTAACTGTTTGAAAGAATGGAGAATATTGACTTAATTCTCCAAATTCTATTCTTAAAATATTTTCATCTTTAAATGAACTGACACGATCTTCCTCATTGTATGCAAGATGTATGTTTTCTTTCCTGGGAGTCAGAGGATAAATCTGCCCTGTCCCACCCCTGGGTCCCACCAAATAAAATTCATTATATATACCCAAGTGGTGGTGAGTCTATTGGAGTTAACTTTGACAAAAATGTTCTCCTTACCTTTCCGATGAATAATACGGATAAGATGGAAATCCATCTCCTGAGTGGAGCCAGAAAAGACACTATTAGATGATGAACTTTTTCCTTTGCTTTCCAGTCAGTCTGTGATTTAAATAGAGATGTTAAAGAGATTATATCCAATATTTGCTGGTGCAGAAACCTGAGCTGTACTGAGGTTCATCCTTTCCTTCCTCAACCTATTGTATTCCAAAGTAGATGACTTTCTCAGGAGAATAAGCAGTCAGAAAGTCCCCCCATCCTTCCCTGCAAAATGAATGTGTCTCTCTCTCTTGTCAGTTTTTATTTTTGTATTTCACTGAACCTGTTTGTTTTAGAAGTGCCTTGTGTTTGCTAAAGATTGGTCAAGAGCACTGGAGGAGCTGATCAATGGCCTTTCTCTTTTTGGCTTTTTCTTTTTTTTTTCTTTTTCTTTCTTTCTTCCCTTAAAGCTAAGGTATGCCAGAGGTGATGCACTGATGCTGAAGAGGCATCAAAGAACTCTGGGACTGTAACCTCTCAAATGTAAGCACAGGCTGAAGCAGTGAGACGCTGAAGCAGAGTTGAGCTGCTGTCGAGTAGGTCGTGTGCTCGCTGAGGCTCAGACTGCAGAGCTCACCAGTCACAAAGCATGAACGAGTCCCGATGGATTGAGTGGAGGACTGTGAATATGAGCAGTAGTGTTCTGAACAGATCTGAGCGTCTCTCCTGCCCTCTGGGATTTGGTCACTACAATGCAGTTGACATCTGTATCCTTGAGACGGTGGTTATTGTCTTGCTAACCTTCTTGATCATTGCGGGTAATTTAACTGTGATATTTGTTTTCCACTGCGCTCCCCTGCTGCACCATTACACCACCAGCTATTTCATTCAGACCATGGCCTACGCCGACCTCTTTGTTGGAGTCAGCTGCCTGGTTCCTACTCTCTCGCTGCTCCACTACTCAACAGGCGTCCACGAGTCCCTGACTTGCCAAGTTTTTGGATACATCATCTCTGTGCTCAAAAGCGTGTCTATGGCATGTCTTGCTTGCATCAGCGTGGACCGTTATCTGGCCATAACCAAGCCTCTCTCCTATAATCAACTGGTCACTCCTTGTCGCTTGAGACTCTGCATCATTTTGATCTGGATATACTCTTGTCTCATATTCCTGCCTTCCTTTTTTGGTTGGGGAAAACCTGGTTACCATGGAGATATTTTTGAATGGTGTGCTACCTCCTGGCTAACTAATGCCTATTTCACCGGCTTTATTGTGTGCTTACTGTATGCTCCTGCTGCCTTTGTCATATGCTTCACCTATTTCCACATCTTTAAAATTTGCCGGCAGCACACCAAAGAGATAAATGATCGGAGAGCTCGATTTCCCAGCCACGAGGTGGATGCTGCTGGGGAGGCTGGGCACGGCCCTGATCGCCGCTACGCCATGGTTTTGTTTCGGATAACCAGTGTCTTCTACCTGCTCTGGCTCCCCTATATCATATACTTCCTGCTGGAGAGCTCCAGGGTCTTGGAAAACCCATCCCTTTCCTTCCTCACCACGTGGCTGGCTATAAGCAATAGTTTCTGCAACTGTGTGATATACAGCCTCTCCAACAGTGTCTTCAGGCTGGGGCTGCGGAGACTCTCAGAGACAATCTGCTCATCTTGTGTGTGTTTAAAAGACAGAGATGTACAGGACCCAAAACCAAAAAAACGGGCTAATTCCTGTTCCATTTAGAGGAAACTGGCACATGTGATCCGGTGTCAAGTTTTGGTAGTGATTGCTGTGTCTGGAGACTCTCCAGAAGAGAAATGCTTACTTGCCTGGTTCGCTGGGTTGTTAGAGGGAGTTCAAAAGTGAAAGTGGAGAAGGCTGCTGTGAGCAGGGTCTCTGGGCTTGAATAGCTCAGGTAAAATTGTCAGGAGAGCAGTTTGACAGAGACAAAGAGGAAAGTCAGAACTAAAGATCTTCCAAAGGGCACGAAATAACTATCACATCAGTGGAGGTTCCTCATAAAATACCTTTGTTAGTTACTACCTGACATTTTCCCCCTTGTAGAAAAATTGTCTTACTATCTCTGTGTCATAATAATACTGTAGCCTTCTGAATTTAAACATATTTAAGAGGAAATGATCAGCAACACAGTAAATGGCCATCTATCTGTAAATTATGTAACTGAAGACTATAGTAGATATTGCAGATTAATAACCTCTGTCTCTGCTGACATCTTGTACAATTCCCAGTTGTACAAACCATAAAACCTTCACTGGGCATGATGCTTCTGGATCAAACAGCACATTTCAGTATAGCTGTCAGAACAGCTCTCCCTCTTTTTTTTTTTTTTTTTTTTAATTCTCCCCTTCTTCCTTTCCCCTTCCTCCCATACTGTGCATCCCTGGCTTCTGTCATGCCCCAGGAGCTCAGTTTGAGGGCACCTATGAGTTACACTGAGTTTCAGCCTGTTCCTTTGTAGAAGGCATCAGCCCTGCCTGGCTGAGTGACAGCAGCTGCCTGTGAACAAGGACTTCTTCAGCCCTTCATTCTTTTCTCTTGCTAGATCAGCGCGTGGTATTGATGTAGTGTCCTTTTAGGGTGCACTAAAGCTCTTCCTTTATTGGCTACACAGATATTCCTAAGGCAGGTCTGGTGATCACAAACCACAGTGTGCAGCACCACTTAGAAAAAGAAAACTAGCTGTCCCTTTTCTTTGGGAAGTCTAAATAGCTTATCATTATAGCTGTCAGTCCATTCTGTGAACCTGGCTTGCACATACTGTATTTTTTCAGAGAAAATGTAAATTGTGCTTTGTGCCTAATGTTCTCATAGCACATGAAATAAGTCAGTGCTACAGGATTTTCAAATAAAATACACTTGCTTTAAGAGAAGTAATTCTGTGCAGTTGTTGAATAGCTGATTGTTAGACAAGTGTTCTTGGAGGGGGTGAACAAGGCAGTTCAGTATGAAATACAAGAGCTTTGGTGTTTCGTTTTGTACTGAACTAATTTTTGGTTCCACTGATGAGATCTTTTTTCATTTTGCAAGGGCACACATTAGTTTTGTGTAATGAATTGCCAGGAGTTCAGATGCATGCCAATCAATACAGTATTTAAATTATTATTTTTAAACAAATGTAATTTTCTTAGATGGTTATTGGCTTTTAAAAAAGGCCCAATTATTGATCATTGTTGCCTTTTAACACTGCACTATTATTCCTTCTTTCACCAAAATGCATATGTAAAGATCGTGCCTATTCCTTTTTGTAACAGAAGCTAACCACGCTTGTACACTTGTGGTTTGACTCTAGATTTCCCTTAATTATGTGTTCTTTGTTCTTTTGGGGTGGTTTTGAACCCCTGTACATTTTTTAAACATGTAAGAAAGTTGAAACAATGGAATAAAGTAGTATTATGTCTATCAAATGCAGCCTTGGCTTCAGTTCCCTGATGTTACTTTTGGTTCTCTCTGAAAGTTTTTTTGGGTTTTGGCTCAAAAGTGAATGATTTAAAATCCAAACCACAAAAGCTGCTTATTTGCTGTCTTATATGCTTACATACTGGTTTCTAGCATTGCACAACCTTTGAAGCAGATTGAAATATGACATGAAACATTCTTCTAGATAAGTTGACTGTTGCTGGCAATTAGCTCTGCTGTATGTTTTGGAGAAAGGAGTAGTATTCTTTGCATGGCTCTCATCACAGCTTGTGTCTACAGGCATGTGTGTGCTGCCTTCTTTTGAAAAGCTGCTGTTTATTTCAGAATTAACAGCTCCTTTTGGCTGACTGCTGCTGGTGAGGTTCTGTAACCCTGTCTCTTCTTACCAACATGCTTGGATTCATTTCTTCTGTCACTGTTTTGTCATTGCTTCCTGCTTTGTAGCTCCTTGGTGTGATGGACTTAGACAGGGAACAGTGAAATATCTCATTTCTCACAGCTCACTGTGACCTGCCCCAAAGGGCAGAGTTAGCAGGACTTCTCCCTAATGTCCTCGTGTGCTCTTGGAGGGAGGGAATACAGTAGAAGTCCAAAAAACTGCAAACAAATCAGAAGTTTCTGAGTTCTTTGCCTTTTTTGGAGAGGTTTGTTTCTTAAACATTGGTTTAAAATTGTTGCAGCAAGAACACTGACTTGCTTACCTGGATTCCAAATTCCAGTGTTCCACATTTCAGCCTGTTCTCTCTGAACTTGTGGCTCCTGGAACCTCTCAAGCTAAGCATCCTAAGCAGAGTTAAAGATCACATTTCTTCTTGCTGTTTCTACCACATCAAGATTTGACCTGGTGGTCAATCATGTGAATCTTTAAATTTAGTAAACGTTTTTCATTTTTTGACAGTGTGTTCCAAACTCATGATTTGAAACTGAGTGTGGTTTGTTGTTGTTTTAACTAATGCTGTCTGAGATTTCCAGCTGGTGCTAAAATCTCTTCCAAAATTATAAGGCTGGACATTTTGATGAACAAAAAAATTCCAGTAGGAATTCCTGTCACCCAATCTGTCATTTGTGATTTTCTTCTGTCATTAGATAAAATCTCATGTTCTTGTGTGAAAATCTGATAAGAGAATGAAATTTTTGAAGCTGACATCTGGAGTACACAGCTCTCTTTCATCTGCATAAGGATCTTTATGATTTATGAAATGCCCAGGAAATAGATGACCAGACGCTGTCCAGAGCAATCAGTGTGGTAAAAGCAATGTTGAATGTCTCTCTGTGTACAGGTGCATTGAGGGTAAATCTTCACTTTCCTTTAAAAAACAAACTAACAAAAAATAGTAGCCGTGAGAAATAACCCTGTTAAAAATAAAAAGACTAATGTTAAAATTGATGTCTAAAAGGTAGTCAAAATGAATATATATATCTATAAATAAAGCTCCTTGTGCAGTTAGATTATGTTGTGCCATTAGTTTTCTCTTGAACACTTAGACTTACAGTGTAAGAGGGGCCATGGCAAGGTGGGTTGCCTGGGGTACTGGTCTTGGCACCTTGTGTCTTCAACCTGAGGAGAAGTAAAAGAAACCGTGTGTAATAGCAGCAAAAGGGCTACCAGAAAAGTAGTATTTTCTTCACCAAATTTTATGTGTTTCCTTACTTCCTGGAATGGCTGAGTGAATGTATCTTTAAAATACTATTCTTAAAGAGCAAAGAAAACATAGAATTGAAAATTTCAATGCTGTCTTTTAAAAGGTTACTTTAGAATCATAGAATGGTTTGGGTTGGAAGGGATCTTAAAGATCATCTAGTTCCTTCCTATCTGCCATAGACAGGAACACCTCCCACTACACCAGGTTGCTCAGTGCCTCATCTAACCTGACCTTAAACACCTCCACAACCTCTTATTTCTTTATATTCCCTCCCCACAGTTTCTAATTAAGAATATGTCTTGTAATTGTCCTTGGTAAGACATGAGGTATCAGGTTTGGTTTTGTGCAGAATCTTTGTGCTGAAACACTTGAAGTTCTTTGCTTTATTGAGTTTCCTTTTGTAGATACTCTTTATGAAGACCTTTTATAAAAAACATTTTTATTGGGTTTGGTTTTTTTAGAATTTTAATTCAATGGTGTCTGACAACTGAATAGTTGCAGTGACACTTTTTACACTCAGCAAAACTAGTATCTTTTTTTGGTAAAATAACTCCCTAGTTATTATTAGCTACTGGCTGTTAAGAAAAGTTTATGACTGTAATAATTTGGTGTTTTGTTGGTTATTTCATGGGCTATGTGCCCAGTTGACTATAAACACAAGATAGTTGTTGCAACAGGGTAGCAAGCTGATGGGCAATGCATCAGATTTCATACTCTCACAGCTAGTTCTCAATGTGAAGAGCTGTTTTATCTTATGTCAAAATTAATCCATAGAACTGGGTGGGGTTTCTTTGAGGAGCAGCACCAGAGGCCAGTGTTGCTGTGGGGAAGGATGTGATGGTGTCAGTGTCTTCCCAAGCCATACATGTCACTTAAATGGCTAAACCAAATGTTAACAAAGGTACACTAGATGCTGATTCATTTTTAGACCTTCCCAGAAATGAAAGCATCACTCAGGTAGAGTCTTGCTGTCACTGCAGCTTTGCCAGGAGTTCTGCTTAAAGGCAGTATTTTCCAAAGGTAGCATGATTTTGCTAAACCAGATAGAAAGTTCATGTAACATTTCATTATTTTTTCTTCCCTAATTTAACATAGACATGTTTCATTTCTAAGTCTGTGCTGAATTTATCCATAGATCTCTGCAGCCATTAAGCATTTTTAATTGTTAAAAGGGAAGTCTCTGCCATTACTGTTGATTTGTGGTGTGATAGCAATTTAGAAGGATATTTCAGCTTCCTACTCACAGATATTCCTAGTCATTCCTAAATTAAATTACTCCTTCAGCTGATATTAGGAAAATCCTCTGAGCTCCTTGAGCTTTAAGGGCTGGAAAAGCAGTATGTGCATGGAGGAGGAGCTGTTTGTGCCTCTGTGCCCCGGAACAGCCTCAAAAAATAAGAAAAACTGTTCACGTCTACATTTCTGTGAACCTTTCCTTTGTTTGAATGGTGTAAAAGGTAGGATGAATATAAGGAACTGTAGTGCCTTCAGCTGCACTGACAGGAGCCTGGGAAAAAGCCATTTCAGGCAGTAGAAATGCCTGTAGATCTTTAGGATTTCATCACAGTCGTATGGCAGATGCTGCCAGATTCAGCCCCCTTGAGCAGAACGTTACAGCCGTGCTTCTGGCTTCTCCCATCTGACTCTGAGCGAGGAGAAGGTGACTCAGGTCAAAATGAAACTTTGATAGCACAGTGACTCCAGGGAAGAGAATTTCACTTTTCAAATATTCATCTCTGCTTCAAAGCACTCAATCTGCATTTTACAGCCAGCAGTGTTAGAGAAAGTGACAAAACACAAAGGTTTTGGTTAGGGGGAGCTCAGAGATATCGGTCATGCAACATCATGCAAGAGGATATTTGTGACTTGACAGCATTGCTTTTTATTTCTTCTTTAATGTAATAGAATATATAATGCTCTTCCCTCCTCCCCCCCCTCCTTCTCTAAGTCATTTGTATAAGGGCAAATTCTTGTAATAGAAGTAATCAGTTGTATGAGATATTTAAGTGAAGAATAGGTTTGGGATAGTAGAGTATCTTCAGGTCACAGGAAACTACGTTAGTTGTGGAATGTCTGCTTTGAAATTCAGAAAGGAAAATCTTCAGATACTTGTACCAGGTGAGAGGTCTTAGTCCTTGTGTGACATTTTCAGTATTATTTATACTTATGCTTGTGTTATTTAAAAGTTCTTCTTTTTTGACGTCTGGTTTTAAAATTGTCAATGGACAAATGAGTTTTTCCACAATCAGAGAAATTTGATCTGACCTAGGAAAGAGACTTTCTGAACCTTCAGGGTTTTGGTGTCTATTAATTGATTATAGTGTACAGGTTCTCTTTCACTGCTTTGTGGGGGGAAACAGACATCAGACCCATGTGTTGATTCCAAAGAGACGACTGTTCCTCAGACAGACTCCTCTTACAAAACCAGGATCTTCACTAAAGAATTTTGTTATTATCAGGTAGATTTTGGACACTACATTTTAAATGAAAAGTTTTAATGTCATTATTTGCACGTAAGAGTTGTAAGGAGCTGTATAATGGTCAGGTTTCGTTGGCAGTTTTTTCTTCATTTCAAGGCATTAGGGGGGACCACTTTGTAGTTCAAGTTGAAGAAGTGCTAGGTGTGTACTCAAATTTACCAAAGCCAAAGCAGCAAGCACTGACTGCAGGTGGAAGACCTTTATCAGAACTTTCTCTCTTGTTCAAGCAATGTCTCATATTGGCTTATGAATTTCACGTGTAGGAAAAAAACCTTAATTATAGCTACATGCTGTCATAATTAAATTATTTTAGATATTATAGATTTTTTTGCTCAGTATTTTCAGTAATGGTATTTTCTGTGATCTCTTACCTTAGAAACTTGCAACCAGTTGATTGTTTTCCATTGCTTGCTGTGCCTCACTTGATCTCTGGCTTTCTTTTTATTTTTTTAAGATAAATTTTAAATTTGAATGTTAAATAGAGTTGTGCTGTTACTTAGCTCTGTTACTCACTTGACTTGTATAAAATTTAATGAGAATTTTAGGAATATCATGTCCTTGAAGGGAGCTCTTACCTATTTAGGCTACATGCCATTGCATCTAAATAAATCTATTGCAGTACTTCGTTTACTAGATTTCAGGTATGTCAGTGACAAACCTTAAGGGCAAATGACAGATTCTCCAGCCTTTTCTGTTGGGTTTGCCACTGATTTTATTTATAAACATTACTAACTAAAGAAGCTCTGTTTTGGTGGTGAATCAGCATTTTGGATGGATTTACTTTGTCTTTCTCTTGCATTGTCTTGATTTGGGTGGCAGGGCATGAGGGTCATTGCTGTGTTGTCCCTCTGCCTTTGCAGCTCCTTTCTTCTGCTTTGGCCTGGCTTGAGAAGCGTGTGAGGGGAAAAGTGATGGGTGGTCTTTGATACAATTATGCTATGGTGATTGTCTAATTTAATGAATTTCACTGCATTAGTAACGCCTGGATTTTAAAAATAAAGATCAAAGTGCTCTTGTAATGATGGTATTGATTTTGATTAAATTTATAGCAATTTTTTTTTTAACATTGGTTGAAAATATATTTGAAAAGTGATACATGTGAGGAATACCTGCTGGTAATTTGGGAAAAATTTAGCTTTCAAGTGCAGAATTAGTTTTTTAATTAGTAATTCTAAAGAATTCTAATTTTTTAATTAGAATTAAATTTTTAATTAGAATTCTAAAGAATAATCAAGCAAATTCTTAGAAATAATGTTTACTGTGACCATGGTGTGCTGGATGTTGAACACTGAGGGTAAGTGGTCCATTGTGGCTGAGATGGAAGGAGTTTGAGGAATGACAGAAGCTTTTCTTCTCTGTGGGCGAAGTGAAGTCTCCAGGAATTTCTAGACTGAAAAAGAAATGCTGAGTGTCCAGGACAGGGTGAGAGGTCTGCTGTGGGGATGGAATTACTCATTTTTCAGCCCAAAAATTGAAAATCAGGGTGTTGCTATGAAAACAAGCTGTAGGTAGTGAACTATGAAATACTCTGATAAAAGATACTCTGTGCATCTAAAGCTGATGCAGGTTAAAAATTCATCGATGTCCAAAGGGTTATAGTGCATTAAATGCTGTTGTCCTGCTGCTGGGTGTGGAGTCCATGTGCTGCAGTTTGACAGGAGCTGGCAAATCACTTGTCACCAAGTCAGGAGCCACTTCTGGCACTGGAGGAGCTGAGGACCACCCGAAGTGCCAGTTCTGACCTCCCTGCTCTCCTGAGTTGTTGCATCTTTGTTACTTTTCACACTCTAATTATGGATACTTCTTTCCACATTTGTTCTGTCAGGAAAAAAGTGCACAATTTTCTTCAGCTGTGAGTGAGAAATGACATGTGTGGCTGTACATGTGAGTGTGTATGAGCGAGGTGAGGGTGGGAATACGAGTGTCACCACAATCAATGCCCCCATCCCCAAAATACCTTCTGGAAGAACATCAGTGAAGCACTGGTGAAGGGGACTATATTGCTGCTTCTGATATGGGCATGTTCTCAAAGTGTATCTGCAGTCACCAGAGTTAACAATGCTGCCAACAGCCAGGTCCCTGTGGACAAGGTGAGTATCCTAATGAGCTGTGGCCAGGATTGAGTGTGACTATGTTTCTCCACTGCTGATCAGCAGCATCTCTTCTGTTGTCTGAAATAATTCTTTATCTGCTGAGACATGGAACCAGATTTCAGACTAGATCTCCATATAACTGCAGCTGATGTATTTATAGAGTTGGAAGCAGCATGGTTTGCTCTGCCTGTCAGCCTGTCTCTACAAATCTATATTCTCCCTTGCTTTTTTTTTTTGTTGTTGAGGAAAGCTATTCCATCCTACTCCTTTCATTTTGAAATTACATTAGTTAACTCTGGCTTGCCCCTAGTAGTGTTTTATCATTTTCTTTTAAAACCAATGTCAATAGTTAAGTTCTGTGAATAAAATTTAAGCTCCATTCTGGACTTTTCTAGATGCCTTGTGTTTAAGTGGCTAAAACGCAAAGTAGATGCTTTGTGTTCAGATTTGCCTTCCTGTGTTGCAACTCCATGCACTCCTGCATCTTAGGTGGTGAGACACTGGAAGAGGTTGCCCAGAGAGGTTGTGGATGCCCCCTCAATCCCTGGAGGTGTTTAAGGCCAGGCTTAATCTGAGCAACATTGAGCAACCTGGTGTAGTGGGAGGTGTCCCTGCCCATGGCAGGGGGATTAGAACTAGATGATCACACAGAATCACAGATCTTGAAGGTCCCTTCCAACACCAACCATTCTATGATTCTGTGATTCTATCTTCAGGCTAGCTTGAGTCCTCTTGGTCAGAGAGTACAGGTGTGGAAAAGATGGGAAAATGTCTTGAAAAATTTTGGTTTTGGATATCAGTGTTTAAATAATTTTAATGTCTTGTTCATTTCCCTGTAGTACAATTCGAGAGCATGCAGAAACCAACAAGACCATGTATTTTTTCATCTTTCTTCCTTGTAAAGTAATTGTTACTAGAAAAAAAAATGTGCTTGTGCACAAAACTTTGAATTTCAGGCGGATATTTAGCTTTTACAGGTCTGTGTTTTTTTCTGTGAGCTTATTGAAAACATTCTTGTTACAGGTAATTTAAATTACTGAAAAATGATGGTGTGTATGCACTGGCAGGGATTTGTAATATGCCTACTAACCATGTTTGCCATGTATAGTTAAACATGTATAGAACTTTGCAGTATTTTAGCCAAAAAATTTTTGCAGCTTTCAAAGCTGGTGGTTCATTAGTAGTACGAATTATTTATATTTTGGTCCATCCCTTCATCATTGCTGCAAGTGGGACTCTCATTAACTTCAGGGGAACCGTGGAATTTTAGAATAATAGAATCACAGAGTTGGAAGGGAACTTCAAAGGTTACATTTAGTCCAACCCCCTGCAGTGACAGGGACATCCTGCACTAGATGAGGTTGCTCAGAGCCTCAGCAAGCCTGGCCTTCAATGTCTCTTGGGGATGGGGCCTCCACCACCTCTCTGGGTAACCTGTTCTGGTGTCTTACCACTCTCGTGGGGAAGAACTTTATCCTCATGTCTAACCTAACCCTGCCCTGCTCTAGTTTCAAACCACTGGCCCTCATCCTGTGTCTCCCTGCCCTGGCAAACAGGCCCTCCCCAGCTTTCCTGCAGCCCCTTCAGGCACTGGGAGGTCACTGTGAGTCCTTCCCTCAGCCTTCTCTGGCCTCAGCAGCCCCAGCTCTCTCAGCCTGGCCTCACAGGAGAGGGCCTCCAGCCCTTGCATCATCCTTGTGGCCTCCTCTGGACCCTCTCCAAAGCTCTGAAAAATGTTCAAGGAAATCACATTTTTTGTCTCTATTAAGAAATTCAGACGAGGTCAGAGACAAGGGCAAGAATGCTTGTCTCCAGGTTATCCATTGCTCTGCAGGTTGCTGGTCTATTCACCATATGAGCAAACTGGCTGACAGGATTTAAAAGCAGTATTATGTTTCCATGTACATGAAAAATGATGCTTGTAAGAAGATTATGCTATATTACTTCACATTATTAAAAAACTTTTATTACAGATTGTCATGATCAACACATGGCAGTGTGAAAAATAGAACTGTCGGATGTTGTTTTAGAACTTCTGTTTCAGAGCTTGGTGAAGTTTTGTTACAATTTCTTTGTTTAAATCTCCTCTCCCCACAGTTCATCTTATTTCACAGGATTTTTTCCATTCTTCCTTAAAGTGAAATATGGCAATTTAAACATGAAAAGCATTAAAACATCCTATGACTAGATTAAAGATTAAAATAGAATCAGGATTAAATCTTCCTTTTTGTTGTTGCTGTCATCTGTTACTGTCCAGTTTGCCTGGAAATACCAAATGCTGTAGCTTTTGTTGACAGTGATTGTTGGGTTTTTTTTAAATAAAAAACATGAGGGTTTTATTTATGTGAGACCTTAGTCTGAACAAAAAAAAAGATTTTGATTGTTTAAAGTTCCAATTAAATTTTGTTAGATATGATTCTATGACTATGGCTGTTAGATGGCGTTTTTCTTCCCAAGCAAAGGTTCTGCATAACAGAATGTTGTTGGTCACAGCTCAGTTTATTACTCACACCTCCTTTGCTGTCCACAACAAAATAATCTCATGCCCATAAATCAAGTTCAGGTTTATATCTTGTGCTGTTACAAGTGGACAAGGTGACTTATCTCAGTTCAGTTTCTTCCTTGTGTCTTTGCAGCAGCATCTCTAGCTGTGTTGGAGTTTCTTTCAAAATTAGGGCAATATTAGCATAGATTGAGTTATATTTAGATGTCATTGTTCTTGGAGTTCTATGAATTTATAGTTAGATTTAGAATGTGAATTTGGTATTTTGTGACAATGGATTTATTTTGATTAGTGTTACAACCTCTTAGAAGCAGTTCAGAAGATTGTTCACAAAATTCTGTCTCTCAATCCAAATGAAGACATTTTTATAGTCTTTACAATTATTTTTGCCTTAACATTTAGAAAAAATGTAACTCTAACATTAAAGTTTGATGCGGTGTTTTTACTTCTCATAACAGGTTAGAAGTTTTGATAAGCAACTTGGCCAGAATTTCACTTAAAGGAAATAGAAAAGATTTTTTCTCTTTTTGTTTTTACTTTGATCTCTTGATTTTGAAGACCTGGATCTTGATCAAACATATTACTGTAATATATTGCTGTCTATAAAACCGGCAGCTTTCAGTCCATGCTTATTTCACTGTTACTCTGATAAGTCACAGGAGATATAATTATGCTTAGGAAAAGCATGACTACTCTGGGGCCTTTTTCACATTCTGCAGTGCTGGTTTTAAAGATTTCATGTCAGAAGCTCATCCAGAAGTCACAAAATCACAGCCTGAAGTCATGTTTGTTTTGGGCTGTGTGTGAGGATGAGTTACATTCCTCCAGAGAGTGCTCAAGTGCTTCAACACACCCCCCAAATTCAGTACCAGCTGATCAGAAACCCACAAGTATTGTGGTCCAGGAGTATTTTGGTGCTTTGATACGTAATTGTACATCAGCTTTTAATGCTCTTCCTCTTCAGAAACCCCACCTATAGTCGCTGCAGTTTGGTTGCAAGGTTTTGTGTGTTATTTGAAGGAAGTATTCTGCGCAGGCTTGTTTTCAGCACTTAGAATCTGACCTGCTTGTCCCTGCTTGAAGATGCAGGAGGACATCCTTCCTCCTGCCCCGTGGCATGCTGAGATGCCATCTGGGCTATGGTATGAGCTCCAGGTCGAGCTTGGAACCTTTCCAGCAAATGTTACAGAAACCTTGGAGCAAGGAGGACAAAGCACATCCCAACAAAGCCTTGCAGCAGCAGCAGTGCCTTCAGTGATGTGATGATTTTTTTTTGGCATGTGTGATACCACAAGGCAGTTGTTTCCCCCAGTCCGTGTGGGAATGTTTGGGAAGGTGAACATTTGAAGTGTTTTAAGAATGTTTTGCCTGAAACCTTACACCTTATTGCTGAGAGTGTTTGTTCTTGTGGTGTTGTCAAGTACTGGTTTTTTTACACTTCTGCTGACTTGTGTATCTCTGTCAGTAGGACAGCAGGAAAGAAGAGAGAAGCACTGAGCAACCTCATCTAGTGGGAGGTGTCCCTGCCTATGGCAGGGGGGGTTGGAACTAGATGATCTTTAAGGTCCCTTCCAACCCAAATTATTCTATAATTCTATACGTAGTGTAGTCTTCCTTACCTTTGGTTGTTATGATTTCTAGATTTTTGACAAAGTTTGTATGAAAACTGATTTTCTTTGACCTGTGTGGTGGAAGATTATTTAGAAAAGCAAGAATCCTTTTTCCATTCCTCTTTTTGTTTGGATGGATACTTTTTTGTGTGGTTGGACATAATTTCTTTTTTTTATTTCTGGGAATATGTGGATGTCTGAATCTGATCTGTTCTGCCTCGCACTCTCTGAATTTATGTTCTGTTTATAACGCCTAAACTTCAAGTGATGTTAATTCAATTCTGACACCAGTTATAAATTCTCTAACCAAAATATATTCTGTTTAAAATTAAACATACACCCTGGTTATAAATGTTGGACCAAGAGCTGCTCAGATGGGTTCTGACTGGTTTTGCACTTTCCAGTTATTCTTGTTTCTCTTGTTCTCTCTGAGATTTCCTTTACCCGGCTGATGACTAACCTTGCTCCTCTCTCTAAAGCTAATTCAAATCTCCTTGAGATCTTTCTTTAAGTTTAAATGGTGGTGCCTGCTCCCAGAGCTTGTTACAGGGAGCCCTAGTTTCCACAGAAATAAACAGAACATTGCTTAGAAATCCAGGAATTTAAATTTACTAAATACTTGTATGAGGACTGAGCAACCCAGAATCACAGTCAAGTAACTCAATAACTGTTGATTTAATACTAAAAAGAGTCTATAAAAATATGGATATTTAAAATGTGATGGTTATCTTCTAACTCATTTTACAGTTTTTTAGCCAAGTTAAGGATTACAGATATTTAACCCTCATCTTTATTTCTGACTGTTAGGTTAAATTCCTGGAAATGAAGGTTACCTCCACTGATGTAGATACTGTTGAAATTAATGGACCCATCAACTTAATGACTTCTTTCCATGCCTCTTATTTTTAATTTGTATATTTTGAATCCCATTTATTTGGTCAGTCTTCTTTTTTTTTGGAATCTTCTTTTTTTAGGTAGCTGCAGTTGTTCTCTTTGAACAGGCAGTGCTGTGCCTTGTCCCAAGAGCAGCAGGGATGGTGGCAGTGGCTCTGTGGAAGAGGAGCAAGAGCTGTTGTAAGAAGGGAATGGAAGCTAAACCAACAGTGGGAATTTTGTTCAAAGCTGTGTTTGTGTGGTAGCCCCCATGTATGTGTCAGGATACCATGACTTTGCCCTTCATGGTTGATGTGTGGTTACAATTTGGGTGTGAGCAGAAGAGTTAAACAACCATTCTGAGTGGGGATTTGAGTTAGGATATTGATGTCAAATAGTGTGTTTTGCACTCTTTTGTTCTGTTTGAAGTGGGAACTGTAAGTCTCACGGGCATGAAAAATGAATAGAGAGAAGCTATCAAAACATATTTCAAAGATTCCTAGCTGTATTCCTGAAGGGAGTTTTTAATGGGATAAAAGACATGAGGGTGGTGAGTTTGTGGAAAAATGAAATCATATGAAAGAATAACTTGCTTCTGAGTGTGTTCTCCACTGTTTTCATTGTGGATGCTGTCCATTTCACACTCACTGGGCTGCATTTTAGTCAAATTTATTTTTGAAGTGAACTGCTCTCCTAAACTCTTTTGTCCAGCGTCAGGGATGGGTAATAGGATGGGTGACTCAACACTCTTTTTCATCTAATACATGTGAGGTGTGAGGCTGTTTTAAAATACTGCAGGGTGGTAGCAGGTGGGTAAGAATAAATCACATTTCTGCTCTGTTGGAACCAACAGTGTTTGTTTTTTTCTGTCTCTTTCCATCTTCCAGTAGAAATTTTTTAAACTTTTTAACTAATGTCAAGAATAGCACAACATCCATTCATTCACCATGCTGTTTCTAATCCCACAGCCCATGTAACAAAATAATTAGGTAACAACACATAGAAATCAGAGCATTTTTAGATGCTATTACATATATTCGTGCCATTTTCATTTAAGCATCAGTTACTGTAAAATAGGATTAGAAAAATGCCAGGGGAAGCAGTTATTTGTCAGCACCTTGTTTCTTTGCCCCCTGCTCATTCTTAGTGGGTGAGAGAACTGCACTGGGACAATGAGCAACATCTCTTGGCTGAGGAGTAAAGTCCACAAATGCCTTTTCCATTCCATTCCATTCCATTCCATTCCATTCCATTCCATTCCATTCCATTCCATTCCATTCCATTCCATTCCATGCTAACTTCTCCAGATACATGATGTATTTTGGAAAGTCTGCACCAGCTATGCACTTTCAAAAGTTTTATGTGAATCTTGAGTTTTGTGCCTCCTTTCATGGACTCTGGGTAAAGAAGCTGCTGTTGCTGCCCTGGGACTCCCGTTTCTCTAGCCCTTAATGGAGCTGAAACTGAGACCTTATGGATGGTTTTTCAGGAAAGCTGCAGGTGTGTTTCTCAGGACAGTGAAAACATTTAGGAAAATCTCATCCTGACATTAGTGACAAGTTGGTCTGCTGAAAATAATTTGAAGGATGAGAAGTGATGTGTTGTTTTAGAAAACTTCATCCCAGAGCGTCAGAATCCTCCAGAATTTCTGAGTGTGGCAGAACAGCATTGAGCAATCCTTTCTGCTGCCATTCTTCTGGCTGAGGGATGCTGTGTCCTTTTGCAGGGGGAAGCTCCTTACCTGGTCTGCACTGAGTTCCATTCTGTTATAGTTATATAAGCAATATCATACAGTGAAAAGTAAGTTTTTAATACTAATCTTGCCATACCTTCCATACTGCTTAGTACAGTTAGTTATTCACCATCATGGCTACAGAAAATACTTCTGACATTTTCCTGAATTCTTCACTTTTAATCCAATACACGCATTCATTACGCCACACCTTCACTGCTGAGGTTACACTTGTGTTCTGAAATCACATCAGATCAAGAACTGTGTTGAGGACCCAGAGAGGTTGTGGATGCCCCCTCAATCCCTGGGGGTGTTTAAGGCCAGGCTGGATGAGGCACTGACCAACCTGGTGTAGTGGGAGGTGTTGGAAGTAAATTATCTTTAGGGTCCCTTCCAAACTAAACCATTCTATGAAAAAAAAAATTAACTCTTTGCATTAGTAAATATTTAAAGTAACTGCATTTTTTTCTGAGAGATCATTTTATGGTTTTCATGGTGTCAGTAGCATCTGAAACATCTGCTCTCATCATCTCTTGCTCTGAACAGTCTCCATCGGCTCTGTGCTGCGTGGCAGTGTGCTTCTCTGCCTCTGAAATCTCCCAGCAGCAGAGGTGCCAGTAGGCAAAAGCAAATGAGAGAAATTTACTTCTTCTGAATCCCTCTGTCTAAAAAAACTTAGTTATTATTTAATGCATGTACTTACTGCAAAGAGATTTAGCAACAGTTAAGTGGAAATGACACCTGTCTGCTTTCAGAAAGGTTACAAGCATTAAATGTTCCAAATCCAGGGACAATATACAATGCTCTGCATGGTAAATGGGTATGTGTTGTAGGCACTTGTCTTTGTTACAGTCAGTCACTTTCATCTTAGGTGTGAATTGCTTATTGTTTTTTTCCTCTTTATGTTGTTCAGATTCCTGAAGTGTCTAACACATTGTGTGCATACAATTCAAGTTAAATGTTGCATGTCTCTCAATGTCATCATCTTCCCATTTGTGATAAGGCTTTTTTACATACCCATTTCAATAGGTACAGACTGTCTCTGCACAAGTTGTTTTGCTGCATCTACATGCCAAACCAATTCTGGATATGGATATGTTACAAAAAATCAAAGAAATTTGAATTTGCAAAGTCTGAGCATTTAAGAACACTTCTATTTATAAGACATTGATTATATTTGTATTATTGGAGTTAAAAATGGACAGTTATTTGATTTTCTGAAACACATCTGCATAGGATCAGCCGGATTAAACAGTGATAGAGAACCTTGCCCATAGCAACAGGGATGATGTCTCCTTCAGGAGAAACGATCAGTCATTCTTTTTGTCTCTTATATTGCAACAATTTAAAAATAATTAGTGAAAAGGAGCAGAATAACATTGCATGTAGCTTTCAGTAAACTCTTTAATTTCACAAAATCCATTCTTAACTACAAAGCAGAGTAGAAACATAAACAGATTATCTGCTGTCTGCACTTTATTTGTGTCTGTTGGACTCTGTTAGTGTCAGGGAGATGTATGTTGTGGTATTAGCAGGTCTGACATAGATTACTTTTAAATACATCCTCTTTGTCCCAATTCCCATCTCCTTGGTCTGAACAGAGATATAATTACTGTTCTTTCTCCTTGAAGAAAAAGAGCCTTGAAGGAAAGGAGCCTGCAAGCTCCATGGTTTACAGCCTTGCATTTTGGCTACATATTATTTTTCTGCATTTCAACTTGATTTATAGTGCCTTTTTTTTGCAACTTGTATTGCACTTCTTTGTCTTAAAAATAAAATAGTATTTGTATATTCACTGTGTATAATTTATTTAACACAGCATTTGGAGATGTGGCATTTGGAGATGCTGATTTATATTTATCTAAATTTAGGGTTGAAATGCAGCATATTGTACATGCCGTTGTCTCTTAAGTGTAGGGAGCACTGAACAATTTTTAGTTCTTACAAAATCAGATTCTTATTCTTAAATGTGACCGATTATCTAATAGAATCCTTTGTGAGTGTGGGTTTGCATGGAATGGAGCACAGCAGGTGGTGACGTGTATGAGGAATATGTGCTGTACTTCTGAAATACCACCTGACAGTAGCTGCCAAAATTAGATGGAAAATTGATAATTAGAAGTTATTCAAAGCAAGAAGTTAAAATCCTACTTGCCACAGATTTATAAATGAGTATCAATTAAAATCTTAATATGGTGTTCAAAATCATGCATGTTCTTTTTCTCTGTTTTTAAGATTGTATCAGTACTGTGTTCATGTCATTCTAGCAGTATTTTAATTGGCTGCATGTGCTTATCTTTTAAGTTTAAGACTTAATTTCTAAAGCAGAAAGAAAACCAGAAAGTCATCTGTTGCTGCCTTGAGAGGCAGGTTCAGGGTGATTGATGTTTTTGCTCCAACTGCTGGAGTGTTTTCAGAAGACAAGTGTGGAAGGAGGACTCTTGTTGGGAGCCCTGTAAGGAGGATGTGGTGCTGCTGGTGCTTCACACTTCTCTGTAGGTGAAATGCCACAGCTGCTCTCTTCTGATTAAAAGTTTCAGTATTTCTTTTTCTGTCATTTCCTTCTCACAAAATCCAGAAAGTGGCATAAAAATTAAGAAAAGCCATTGAAATCTAAGTGTAGCTAGTAGTGAACTACTGAAAGCTTCTGGATACTATGTTTCACAAGTCTCAAATTAAAGAAGTTAGAAGGTTGGTACTTGTGATTTTCCAGATGATTGAAGGCATTCAAAGCTTTTTCAAGTCCATGTCACTTCTCAGCTCTCCTCCCACCTCTACTTGTTCATTCTCCTTTGGTCGCCCCAGTGTGTGAGTCAGGGGGAGATGAAAAGAAATAATTATTAAAGCAGAAGAACACATAATGAACAAATTAGGTATTTTTAAAAACATTGTCAGTATTTGAGCTATACTTAGCACTCCTTTAGGGCTCCAGAACAATGGAGAACTGCACTGTATTTTGAGTTAATACAGATGTGCAAGTCACACAATGCTAAGAATATTCCTAAAAAGCACTTATTGATCCAGCTCAATTGTGTAAGAGAGAGAAGCCTTTTAAATCAAACAGCATGGGGTTTTCATGTTTTGGCATTTTTGCTCCTTCTTTCTAATATTCATCTTTTAAAACTTGTGTTAATAGACTCTCTACCAAGATTTTGATTTATTCCAAATAGTTTTTCATATACTGATTTCATTTCTTTTTCCCTCTGTTGGAGGGGAGCTCCTCCCTTTGTCACAAAAAAAAGAGCTCCTGTGATGATAGTCTGCTTTCTTTGGCTGTTTGAGAAAGAGCTTATAGAAAGCTCCTTTGAGTGCTCACTGTAAGGATTTTGTCCTTGGTTTAGGAAGGATTTAGTTAGATATTTCTCATGTCTCAAGCTTTCAGTGTTGAGGTAAACAGCAGATCTGGGATGGTGCTTTGCCTCCCTTGGTATAGTTTTCATCACACATTACAAAAAGTTAAGGTTGGTTTGGCCAGAAAAGCCCAGCCTGAAGATGACTCTGAAGCCTTGTCATTTAGCATCTTTCCAGAAGGGGATGTTTTCTGAAGAGATTTTGACTGTTATTCCAATTCCTAGTGCTGCCTGAGCCTGTGAATCCCATGACAGTTCCCTTTTCCCCTGCCTGCCTGCTTGCTCTGCTGTAATCTTTGAAGTGTCAGGTGTAAGCCAGGTGTTGGCTTTTGTTGGGCTGTCTCCTTATGGCTGTTAATGGACAACTTTTCCCTTCTTCCCAGTGGGCTGTTCTCCTGCCTTGTCTCATTCTCTATGCATGTAGTTTGCTTTCTATCCTGCTTTTCTGAGGGAGAGTGATGTGGCTTTTTTATTCTGAATTTCTCCCAACAGTTCACTGATGAGGATGGATACCTTTTATCTAGGCCTCTAAAAAGGCTTGTCTTTTGTCTAACTCAGAATTCAGACATAGCTAAGGTAAATAAGGCTACTTAAGAAATTTATAATAGTTAAAAGTGAAAGCTTTTAATAATAACTACCCAATTAAAGTGTTCAGTAATTGTTTATTTTTGGCAACTCTTACAGTTTATAGTGATGGATATTAACTCTGCAATGCAAGAGACTGAAAGAGATCATGAATAAAAAAGAAATAGATGTTTTGGTTTTAGTTTTCCCACTGTATGCCCTAAAAAAAGCTACTGCATAAATAATAATAAATGTCAACATGTTAATTCATATTTAAATTAGCACAAATTGTATTTCAACCACATAAAAGCAAATCTTTTAATGATCACTTCCCTCTGCTAGCATCAGTCATTTCAGTCCATCACTTCCCTTTCCCTACTGTAGAGTTTGTTTGTGTTTAACTGACAGCTTTAACCCAGAATTGTGTCTGGAAATTGCATTTTTCAGGTTAAGTAGTTTGTAAAGATCCTACCATACTTCATCCAAATGTATCAAGTTTTATTTAAGATGGAGCTGTATACATAGAGGAAAGTAAAATCTGTGTTAAAGCAGTATAATTACAGAATCAGTTGAGGGGTTTAAAAATAGGTAGTCTCAGAAGATATTTGATAAAGGTAATTAAAGCATGAAGTGTAGTGATAAAAACCGCTGGTTCCGCCACTCTCCTGTAGTGCTTTCTACTTAATTTTTTTTACAGTCAAAACACTAGTTTCTTTCCTGGAAATCTCTCTGTCATGGAAACTTCTTGTCTGCTGCAGAAATGGAAAAAATATTGCTGCTCTCCTCTAAATGCATGCTTTAATTAAAAACTATACTATTTCAAAATGTTTTGGTTTGTGAGCTTGACATATTTTAACCATTTGTAGCAACTTTGCTTTTTTGAGAAGAAACCCTGTCCAGGTTCATAAAAAGATGACTCTTTGTTAACTGCTCATGTATATAGATATCATCCCTCTGCTCAGCCCTGGCTAGGCACAGGGTCCAGAGGGACACTGGCACATGGAATTGAGTCCAGCACAGGGTTGATGGAAGGTCTGACCAAAGCAGTTGCTGAATCTCTCTCCATCCCTGGGGATTCTTAGGGACTGGATGCTTGTGGTCCTATTCAGCCTGCAGTAGCTGCCCCTGATGGGAGCTATGGGCTGGGCTTAGACCATCTTCAAAGGTCTCTTCCAACCTTAGCAACTCTGTGATTCTTTTCCAGTTAAATAGAATCTAAAACTGTAGGGATTTGGCTGCATATTTCTATGCTGACAATAATTATTTAAGCTATGTTGATGGTATCTCAAGTTTTCCACACATTGCTATTTCTCTGTGCTTAGAAAAAAACTCTTCTCTGCCTTTCTTATGTATTCAGGCAGGTGAATTTATCTTTTCAAGGATGAGATTAAGGTTTTACAAAGGTTGTGTTTTATCCAATTTGGCAGTCTGAACATATAATTGAAACAAAATAATTGACAGAGTCACTTATGAGAGACTCCAATTGTGCTGGCTACCGAGAAAAAGGAAAGCTTCTGTTTCACTGGCTCCACCACTGAGGAGAATTCCCAAGGGCAGGAAAAGTAGATATTTAAAGTGTCAAGAGTGTGCAAGTTAACAGTACGTGGGTTAAAGTACATTAGAGATTACCTTGTCAGAAAGATTATCTTGTAAGAAGAAAATGGGAAAATTTGCAATTTCTTCCTACTGGCTTGCTGTGTAGATGCCGAAGTGATTGCTACGGGAGAGGCACCTTGCTCCACTCACACACTGAGCTCCTGTGTGTGGAGGCAGGCTTTGTCTATGCTCATACAATGGAATTGTAAAAGTTTTGGAAGACCCTGGTTGCTGTCTGCGGTAAAAATAAAGGTGGCAGGAATCCTTTTGAACCAGAAAGCTGAGCTGTGGCAAATTCTCACCATGGCAGGTGACTTTTTACCAAAGTTATGAGCATGATTTCTGAGTGGGATCTTCATTCACCAATTTCTCCTTCTTCTTGGAGAACTCTAATTCTTCTAGAAGAGGTCCTAAATAGAAGCAAGGACAGGACAAGCTACACTGTGTGTCTGAGGGTTCATCCAGGAGGCACAGCCAGGTGTGGGGAAGGGATATGTAGAAGTCACCTTTCTCTTGAAACAGGACTGTGTCTGTTGCTGAATCAAGGCAGCTACACCTTGCTCTGGCAAAGTCTTACTCTCCCAAGGGGGGGTTTCTGAATCCCTTCTGGTTGTGCTGGTGCCCTGCCTTCCTGGTGTCCCATAGACACGCAGCATGAGCAAGTGTAGAGCAAGTATCAAAGAGAAACAGCAGGAGGTAGGTTAGCTTTGGTTATTCCTCCATCTGTGGCATGAAGATGAGCAGCACAAAGATGCTGTTAGTGGAACTGTTTGCTGGAGCTTACCTGGCACTGCACTCCCAGCAGACACAGGGCTCCAGTTCCATTATCCTTCTGCATCTGTTAGGTTTTACAGCAGTGGAAATATGTATTTTCTTTAGAACAAGAGAGATCCCAGAAAAGCTGGAATGCTGCAGATAAATTGAGTTTATCATGCATCATCACAGAATGAGGCAATTAGGATAATTTTCTAGGAAAAGCCACTTTGCTTAATTGGATGGCAGAACACTGAAAAAGTAGATTTGAGCAAAACTGAAAACATTTATGTGCTCAGGTCTTGATATAGTAAACCTAACAAGGTTATTGCTTTGTTTCTTCTAAAAGGCTCTAGGCAGTTATGGCCTGTGTTACACTATTTTTTGTACAAGAATGGTAGAGAAATAAAATTTCTTGTACTAAACATAATACCAGCATACCAATGTGAGCTGTCCACATTCTAACTACAGAAAACACTTCTTCACTTGTATGATTTGTGAGAGCTGAGGGGGTTGTCACAGGCCATGCATGTCACCAGTGCCAAGTACAGAAGAATTACTGCATCCCTTCATCTTCACTATATAGGATGTATATGTGAATGGGCAGGAAAGTGAGAGATCTCTCTTCAAAGTGTTAAGAATATTGGGGAACAAAATAAGTGGGGTAGAAAAAACATACTCAAAACTGCAGTGTTTAAAAAATAAATAAGCAAAATGTGTTTGCTTAATTCATTGATAACATTTCTGCAAGCACGGACTTATAAAAGCAAGGGAAATGTTGCTGAATTTTATATAACTTCTGAGTAGGGCTGTCAAAATCTGTGTTTAGAGGTAGCTTTTATCTTAGAACAGTGAAGCCACAGCACTGCTGAATCAGTAACAGGTCTGCTTCTGGCCATGGTGAAAGCAGAATCAAGCCCCGAAGTATTTAATTGGGAAAAAAATCAAATACCATGTCTTTTTCCAGAATTAGCAGCGTTATTTGGCAGTGCCAGGCAGTAATTGTGTAGTCAAGTTCTGTTTTGTGGTGAAATTGGCTGTTTCTTAGCTGTGGTGGTGGTGGTGTGTGCTCACAGGAGTCACATCCTTCTGTCTACTGGGCATCACATGGCGGGTGCTGAACTGCAGCTATAGCAGTAGGGCACCTGGGCATCCAGACATGGGCTCCTGGGCTGTTTGGATCATTCTGGAAGTAGAAGGATGCTTCCCCATCGCTCTTCACTCTTGGACCATGAGTAAGGTGTCTGTCCCCATGTCTGTGTGCAGCTCTGGTGATGATGGAGGCAGATGGAGGGTCTGGGGAGGAGGGGTCTCTCAGCCAGCTCCATATCCTTCGTGCTTTCTTATTATAAAAGTTTGAATTGGCTCCCCAGCAGGATTATTTTTGGCTACTGCAGTTGGTATTTGAGGTTTATTTTTATCTATTACTAATTTGTGTGAAACTGAAAGCAAGACTGATGTCATTGAGAGAGGAACTGTGTCTGGATGCTGCAGTGAGAGAAGTGCCTGCACACCGTTTGCAGCATTATTAATTAGATTTTTCCAGGTTCTCTTAGCATTCTACCAATGTCTTTATTGTAATGAGTACCAAACCAGCAGTTAATTACTGCGGGGGGAGAAGGGGGTATGTTCCTCACTTTGTAAGCTGGTGTGGTGCAGAGTGGCTTTTGCTGGTAGCCGGATCCCTGTGTGTGGGGCTGGTGGCCTGCAGTGAGCCCAGCAGGAGAGCAGGACAGGCAGATGGCAGCAGGCACTATTTATAGGTTTCACTGGGCTGCCCTGTCTGGGCACCACTGCAATTCTGTCAGCTCTCCTTTCACGTGCTAGGGATTGTTCGGCCTGGAGGAGAGAAG
>VZTY01033781.1:0-12394 GCA_013400935.1 Turnix velox
CTATGATTGAGACCTCATCTATGTTGCAGTCTCAGAAAGTGATAGGTAGCATTTTTTATAATATTCCACTGCTCAGATTAAGTCTGAATTGAAGAGTAATTAATCTGGTTTAGTAATGAATCTGCCTATGGCAGGGGGGTTGGAACTAGATGATCTTTAAGTTCCCTTCCAACCCAAACTATTCTATGATTCTATGATTCCTGACAAGTGTTTTTGGTTGTAGGTAACTCCAGAAGAGATCTCCTACCTGACACGGATCCACTACAAGGCCAAATCTGACGGGATCTGGGGCGAACACGAGATTGACTACATCTTGTTTGTGCAGAAGGATGTGACGCTCAATCCTGACCCCAATGAGATCCAGAGCTACTGCTACGTGACACAGAAAGAACTGAAACAGCTCTTAGACAAAGCCTCCAGAAACGAAGTGAAGATTACACCCTGGTTTAAACTCATTGCAGAGACTTTCCTTTTTAAATGGTGGGATAACTTGGCCAACTTGAAGAGATTTGTTGATCATGAAAAAATACACAGAATGTGAGTAGGGAAAAGGTGCTGGAGGCCATCAGAGATGTGCTGTCTCATTAACTTTTGGCTATGGAGTGTCCAGCAGCCTTCTACTTGCACAGACATGGTTGTAACCAGTGTCTCTTACTGCTTTCTTTCCTCTTCCCCCCCCAGCCCAGTTCCTTTTGGGTGAGTTAAGCTTAATCTTATGTGAAAATGGGTAAAAATAACACAAGAGACCCCATGGGTTCATCTTTTTTTTGTGGTATGATAGGGAATGTCCTTAGGCTGTGTGTGTCCTCATGTAAGGTCTGGGGCTGCAGGGAAGCACCATCCAAATTAGTGACTTTAAAAGAGCCCAAGTTGTGCATATTGAGAAGACAAAAAGGGATTAATTCAAAGTAGTCAGGATGGTTTTAATTGCAGAAAGAAAATCTCTTCAGCTACTGTACTCTATAATTAGCCAAACACATAAAAGCTTAAGTAATTGGATTGTCTGTGCTGATGAGTTTCACTTTGAAGTGCTGCCTGTCACACAGCTTTGGATAATAAAACATCGAGGGGTTGGTTTATTTTTCCACCAACCTTTTCTGGTTAGTCTGGCTGACTACTAGGTGTCTCTTAAACAGATGTGTGTTAGTTACAGCAAAGGTAAAAGGAGTGTTTGGAGAAGGGACATGCATTCAGTGACTGCTCTATCTTCTTGAGAGGCCTTTAAGTCTATTGTAAAAGTCATTACTGAAGAAAACTCAAACCCTTCAAGCTCCAAAACTCTAGATTTCCAATGTATAATCTTACAGCAGGGCTTAATTTCAGGAATTAGAAATTGTACCAGAGGGCAGGAGTTAATCCTGCACAATCCTGCCACAATTACTGGTAACAGGAGTAAGATGGAAGAATTTTCTTTTAGAAATAAAATTATCAAGGCTTTTCTTTTAGAAAATAAAATTATTTTTAGAAGATGGAAGAATTTTCTTTTTGAAATAAATTTATCAAGGCTTTTCATATAGAAACCAAATTATCAAGGCCATCTGAACTTGAATTCAAGACTTCTGTGTTTGGTGGGTTGGGCTTTTTTTTTCTCCCAAAATTTTTAGTTAGGTTCTGAGTAATCTAAGGCTGCCTCAATGAAAGAGGGTGTTGTTTGTGCCACTTCTTTGTGCGTGTAAAATGTGGTTTTCAGGTAAAATTAAATTCTCCAGTGGTTGTTTCACATCCCAGCTGTGGCTGCAATGTTGAAGTTTCCCTGTGACAGCTGAGAGGTTTTTGTTGCCTTGAAGCAAACAGTAGTGGGGAGGGAGCAGTAACACCTTATTAAATCTCCTGAATTCAGCCACACCACTGATGTAATATTTTAGAGAACTTTTAAAATACTTTTTAAATAAAAGATTGAAAAAAAGAGAAGATGATTATTAAAATACCTAACCTAAAAGCTGGGCCTGTTGTTTTCTTTCCAAACTTTGAGCCCCAGGGGAAAGTAACCTCTTATCATTACCTACAACATCATGGAGGCTTTACCTACAACATAAACTCCTCATTTAGGAAAGTCACAAGTAGGAAAATAGAATTAAGTTGTATTTTTTATGTCTATAAACAGTTTCTGATACTGGTCAAAATTCTCATGGTTTTACTTGAAACTGCAAGATTGAGGTAATCAGAACCTCCACTCCCTGAGTTTCAAGTACAGTAACTACTAACACAAACCACATGTTCTGTAAAGAACACAGGGCTAGAAATTGGTTTTAATAAAATTAATTTTAATTGGTTTTAATTCAGAAAGCTGCTTATCTTCTCTGTGTTTTACCAGATTTTCTCTTTCCAGCCAGGAGATGCTTTGGCTTCAAGTTGAAAATGTGTCTGTCTGCCTCTCCTTTCCTGCCCAGGCGATTCATTTTCGTTTGAGCCTTCTTTGCCATAGTCTTCACCTTCTTCACCATCTATTTAAAAAGAGACAGAAATACAGAGTAACATCCTCAGTAAACCACAAAAAACCCTACAAAGCTGGACAGTTTTTACAAGGACATTAATTATAGCCCAACACGTGCCACCACCAGCAGCCCTGGAAACTATCAGTAACACAAATCCTTCATAGCAAAACTCTTCTTTCTCCACCACACTGACAGCCTGATCCCACTGTCCCTGGGATTACTAACAGGAGAATCCCACAGGATCACAGAAAATCAAGGATTGGAAGGGACCTCCAGAGATCATATAGTCCAATCCACCTGCCAGAGCAGGAACACCCAGATCAGGTCACACAAGAAGGTGTCCATGTGGGGTTTGAATGTCTCCAGACATCCAGGAGATCCCACCCCTCTCTGGGCAGCCTTTGCCAGTGTTCCACCACCTCAACTTGACAAAACTTTTCCTTATTTCCCCTTGTCCTGTCACTGGACGTCACTAAGAAGAGCCTGGCTTCATCATCCTGACACTCACCCTTTATGTATTTATGAACATTACTGGGGTCTCCTCTTCTGCAAGCTAAAGAGACCCAGCTCCCTCAGCCTTTCCTCAGCAGGGAGATGCTCCCATAAGGACAAGGATGATGATGTGTAAAAGAAATACCTTTTCTATCTTTTCTTCCTTTATTGGCTCAATTTGGGATTATGGCCATGGGGGTGAGCAGAAGGCAGAATTTGCCCCTGCTCTTGGTACAGAATACTTGCAGTTGAAGACAAAAATTTAACGTGTTAAATTTAATTTAGTCTGTATGATTCAAATGATTAAGAATGAACCAGGTGTTTCTGAACTATATTGAGTTTAAACAAACAGGATAAAGCTACAATAGAGAAGAGAGACGGACTCCTGACAGACATAACCAGCTGAGAAGGAAGTTTCCCAGTCAAGCTGCTTTAACTGCTGTAGAATCATAGAATAGTTTGGGTTGGAAGGGACCTCAAAGATCATAGAGTTCCATAGGCAGGGACACCTCCCACTAGACCAGGCTGCCCAGTGCCTTGTCCAGTCTAGTCTTGAACACCTCCAGAGAGGGGGCATCCACAACCTCTCTGGGCAACCTCTTCCAGTGTTTCACCACCCTCACTGTAAAGAATTTCTTTCTTATGTCAAGTCTAAACCTACCCCCCTCCAATTTCCATCCGTTGTTTCTAGTCCTCCCATCCGATATTATGTTAAAAATTCCTTCCCCTGCCTTTCTGTAGGACCCCCTCAGGTACTGATAAGTTACTATGAGATCCCCTCTGAGCCTTCTCTTCTCCAGGCAAAATAAGTAATTCTGTAAAAATATATTTGTAAAAATAAGTAATTTTGACAAACCTTCTCATCTCGAAGACCAGAGACATCTCGGGGTGTGCGAGAGCAGCTGCGGCTGCGGCTTCGTGCTGTGGACGTGGGGGGTTCAGACTCATCACGTTTGCTTATCCTGGTGACACTTCGGGACCTCCTCACATAATGAGCCTGAAATCCAAAACATCTCTTTTATTATTAACAGCAGAAAAAAAAGCAGCTCCCACACTCTAGTTCTAATTAAACATAAAAAACCAGGAATTGGGCTGCTGTGATACATCACTCTGGTTATTCCATACTAACACAAAGATTGCTGGTCACTGCCTTTCTGTCCTACAAAACATTTTGGGGAGTAACAACATGTTCTTTCAACAATTATTAACTCCAGTTTTCTAGGGGTTGTTTTTCTGAGTAGATTCATAAGTAATGGATAAAAAGGCACAGAAATGGATAGTAATATGTAAGTAATTCTTCAATGGTAAAAAAAGCACTGAAGAAACCTCCCCTGGTTGGTGTCCCCTTTCCAGGACAGAGACCTAAAGAATTTCAGACATGAAGCCTTATTATCCTAGAGCATAACTGTTAAATTTCTCCTTATTGAGATCACTAAGTCAGCTCTGTGGTGTGCAGCTGACAATCCTTGTTTCCTAACTCCTTGTTCACTTAAAATAATTGGAGGTCTCTAGATCTAGACAGCTGTAATCCTGATGAATCTGCTGTAGAAAATGGGCATTTTAAAATATATCTGATTAAATAAAATGGGCATTTTAAAAAATATCTGATTAAATAAAATTCCCCTCCAAGGCAAATCTGTTCAAAGGGGTTTTGCAGCCTCACATCTAAAGATAGCAGTTCTCTCAAAGGCTTCAATTACTACTCACAGCCTTAATTAACTCTGAAAAGATAAGCCTGACCTGTCATAATTGCTATTTCTGACACAGAACTGTCTCACCCAACAGAGCAGACTTGAAAATTAAGAATTATCTTTAGCCAAACCCACACCGGAATCCTATACACATTACAAAACATTTCTAGCAGAAAATACTGCATATATGTGGGTAATTCTTGATAAATGTTCTTTTTTCAGCCTACCTAAGGCATTTTTTTCATAATATCACTCCAAAATTCCAGCAGTGCTTCCTATTTCCTCCTTAGAAGATGCTACCTCTTTCCTGATCAATGTAATATGAGTTTCAAATGTGCTGAATGTAATTTCACATGTACTGCAATGGATCTCTTTACATTAAACATTGTGTTTGCTCAGCAAAAACTTACATCATCTTTATTAGTCATGTCCAGTCCAAGATCAGTCATTTCTTTCTCTAGCACCTTCCGCTGGACCTGTAAAAAAACAAGAAAACATCTACCATAAGCCTATTTCTATTTATTTTTACATCCCACAAGCAGACAATCAAAAGTTGTAACTTCACAGTACATTTATTACAGCTTAATTCTCTTCACGCATAAAAGATGCTGCATTCCCCAAAGATCTTTCAAATAGCTTGGCTTTTTAGGGGAGAAGTGACCAAAAGAGGTATTTCAGTCAGAAATTCATTCTCCCAAAAGGCACAATCTTCAGGGGACTTAAGAAATATCAGCTGCAATATCAACAAGATTCNCACTTTATAAAATTGTCTAGTTATCAGTTTGTAATTCTGCAATCATCTTGGGCTGCTCACAAGATATTCTGGTGTTAGAAAGTGTGATAACTTGCTTCCAAAAATCAATATAAATCATCTTTGCCAGCAGAGGGAGGGCTCCATAAGGTTATTTTACATCAGTTTGATTTAAAGTATGTAACTGCCCTAATTATTTGCTTTTAAAATAACAAATCATGATGCAGCAACGCAATTGTAACAGGTAAATTGTGTATTTCAAACCTTCTTCTGTAATACATGTGGAACCTTCACTTCTGTGACACAAACTAAAAAAGGGGCTACTGTCATTCCTTCAGCTTGGCCTCTGTAAATTAGGCAGTGGCCAGAAGTCTGAGGACAGAAGCAACATGGAGTAAGGGAGACAGCAAACATCAGAGAAAGAGATCAGTTGCACTGCCCATACCACAGAAGTTATAATACATCAGCAAGATTTTCCTACAGAATATGTTCCATACTTGCCTTTTTAGCTGTTCTAGGCATCCTTGGACCTGAAATATCTTTTTCCTTGGACTGCAGGATTTTCAGTTTCTTCTTTTCTCGGATCTGTTTTGCCAACTGTCGGATTTCCATCATTTCTTCATCCTCGCTTTCTGGTTCACTGTCATATTCTCCAGCAGCTTCTCTCAGCTCTTCCTCTTTCTCCAACTCCTCCAGTTTCTTTGATTTTATAAGAAATAAAAATCAAGGTGCTCATCAAATTCTCCACCTACAGTAAAAACAACCTCTCTGGGCAACCTCTTCTAGTGTTTCACCACCCTCACTGTAAAGAATTTCTTTCTTATGTCAAGTCTAAATCTACCCCCTTCCAATTTACATCCATTATTTCTAGTCCTCCCATCGCATATGTTATTAAAAAGTCCTACTCCTGCCTTTCTGTAAATAAGAGCAGTGCTTGTTATTAAATAAAAATTTTATAAATTAGAAACACTATCTGTGCAGACAATGAAAAATACCTTGTTCTTGTGACACACTGTTTTTACACAGTAATTTACACTAGGCAAAAAAGGCATTAAGAAGCAAGAAAAATGTAAAACAGAGATTACAAAACTCACTCTCATTATATCCGGATCAATGTAGTCCAGTATATTGTGACCTTCCCATATCTCAGGTATCTTATCGTATTTTTCAGATGAATTCATTAAGTCCCAGTATTCTTAAAATATAACAAAATTAAGAGATTAAAATAATTTCAAAGAATATTTAACGACAAAAAACAATGCTCAGATCACAATTTAAAAACCCCAAGTGGCAAAAATTTGATGGTATCTCTTGGCACATTCTCAAATTATTGTGATGTCCTTCCTGCTACCAAATATTATTCAATAATGATCCAGTGCACAACAATAAAAAATAAAGGATATTCAGCTGAAACAAACACATGAAATCTGTCTGTTATTGATACTATCTTTAGCAAGATATCATTGATATAATTAATGATATAGCACAACATAAAACAGAAGGGAAAAAACCAAGTGAATCACCAGACCAGCACTGTATGACTGTGACTCTAAAAGTGGAAACTGAGTGACATTGTGAGAAAATGAAGAGTCACTGCAGATCACCAGAAGTATAGAACATGCAAAACAATGGTGGCAGTGGTACTTACGAGTCAGGGTTAGGTTTTCTCCCATAGGACTGAAATAGCCAACTTTACTGCTCAATAACAATAATAACCAGTAAGGAATACTTACTCTGAAGATCTAAAACGTAATCATCTCCCATTTCAAGTTCAATATCTCTCTCCTGCAAAGACATTCAAGGCTTTAGAATTCCTTCAAATTTTAAAACTGTGTGCTATTACTGCAAATATTAAAAAAAACCTATCTGATCTGCCATTTAAGAGATGGCACTTACCAGTTTCCTCCTGGGTGTGTCCACTTCCATGCGTTTCTTCCGAGCTACGACTCCTTCAGGTATAAAAGGCAGCCTCTCCTGAAATGAATGCAAGAGAACAAACCAGTAAAAAAGGGGAAAAAGCCTTAATAATTTTTTTAGAGTGCTATGAATTACCCCTGCAGAGCGACTGACCTATTTCTAAAGCACAAAATCCCAAGCAAAGGCAGTGAAAGATTAAAGAAATTCAAACCTTACCATATCAATGGGTTCACGTGTTAAGATGACAGAATTTTTATCCCGCTTAAGAAGCACTAGGAAATAGAATAATAAGTGTAAACATGTGGCTTACCTTGTTATCTCTTTTGGCTGGCATGGCCAAGTGTAATCTATTCAAGACTTCATTCACTTTATTTCCTTTCATTTTGGTATCAACACGATGGGCCAACAGTCTGTCACAGGCCTGAAAGTGCACATGGCAAAAATGGGTGAGAAATGAAGCCTTCCTGATACAAGAAATGACACAGCAGGCTTTCAACCTCAAGTATCTATTCTATCTTCTGTCTAAACCCTTACCTCTCTAGCTCCCAAGAAAGTAAGGAACTATTTTATAAGAGAAGCATCATGGGATGATGCATACAATCCCTTTTTCTTTCTCACAATGAGCTGACAAAGAAAGAAAGCAACAGAACTCAGAAAGAATTCCCCTAAATTTTTAGTTAATAGTTACTTTTAGTTACAGTTTAGTAACTGATCTAGTGGGAGGTGTCCCTGCCTTTGGCAGGGGAGTTGGAACTCGATGATCTTTAAGGTCCCTTCCAACCCCAACTATTCTATGATTCTATTTGTATTAGACATAATTTTCCAGCTCAACAGGCTATATAGGATCCCGTGTTTAAAGTTTATCACTACAATGGACAGTTTAACTGAGTTCATTCAAATGAGCCCTTTATTTAGAGTGAAACTGAAAGAGACTCACCTCTGTTTTAACTTGGATCACACCTTCTTCTGTTAGAGTACTTGTCTCTATTACAGAAAATCCTTCTGCCTCAAAGGCTTCAAATATTTTCTAAATAAAAAGATAATCCCAAAGAATGACATTCTGCCCATTACCAACAGAAATCTTAATCCAGTAACTATTATTCCTATTTTATTACAACGTGTTTTTAAAAAGATGACAGAAACTTTACAACTACAGTTGTGTTGAAGCCGTTTCTTCTTTTTTAAGTAAATAATTGTTTTCTATAAGGCACCTATCAATGACTCATAAGGAAAAAAAGAAAAAAAAGACTGAAAGAAATGCAAATTGAAGGTTCTCACAGCATCAGGGATTTCTGAAACCACTAAAGAGTTGCTTTCTGGTTAGCATTTATGACATTCAGGCTAGGATTTACATTATACAGTACTTAAGCAAGACATGGGTCAAGACCTAGAAATCTAGTTTCCATTACACTATGGAACAGTGACACAGATATAAAGAAATGATGCCGTGTAAGTTTTGGGACAATACAAATGATAGCCACCCACCCTACTTGCATCTAGTACTTTTATAAATGCCAAGAGACAGAGAAAGTGAAGAGAAGCAGACTAACCTGACTTTCTTCAGGAAGCTCTGCAATCCTCTTCACATCACATTTGTTTGCAACAATGATAAGTGGCTAATAAAAAAGAGGAAAAGAATCATCACTCAAATTACCAAGTCATGAACACTTGAGGTTTATCAACAATGTACAGCAAACCTACCTTGTTAGCAAACAATGGCTTAATATTTCTGAAGAGCTCTACTTGTTCTTCCAGGCTGTGCCCACACTGTTCAGACACATCCATCACATACAGCACAGCAGCACGAAGATGTGCCAGTGCAGTGATGGCCTGCATCTCAATGGTGTTCCTGTCCTCCAAAGGATGATCCAAAATACCAGGAGTATCTACTACCTAAAAGTAAAACCATTAATTTAGGCTTTATTCCAGGGTAACTGATATTTCAGGACACACGCTTGGTTTCTACTATTTAAAACACCAATATTCTTTCCTTACAGTCATAAATAAGACTAAGTCAAAGTGAGAATATGAAAACAGAGAAATGCGAGTAGAACAAGGATTCAGAATAACCAACACTCAAGTAACAAAGAAGCAGGGAAGGCCTCACCTCAACCCAGCCCAGAATTTGATAGTGATTAAAAGCTGACAGGAATTTTATTTCCATTCCCTCAGATTGAAAACAAACCCATATTTTACATCTTTAAAATAGATTTGTACTGCTTCCCTCATTTGGCACACTGTACCTTGCTCTTGGACATACTTTTGTCTCATCAAGACACAAAAATGCAACTCCTTACTAAGAGGCAAACCAGAATATAAACAACTGAGAACCTAGAGAAAATCCAACATAGTAACAGTTCTTACCTGCCAACGCAGGTACTTGTAATCCATATGTCCCACAAAGAGAGATTTGGTGGTAAAGGCATAAGGCTGCACTTCTACATCTGCTCTTGTAACCTTAAGAAAAGATTTATTATTTACAGACATTCACTGAAGTTGCAAGCAGTGTATCATAAACAGTTTTTTAGCTAGAAAAAAGCTAGAAACTTATTATTCTGGCTTCTCTGCAGAAGTTACCTATCAGAAAACATGCTATAACCATTTATCCCTCAGGAATTACATTCAACCTCTATGAAGGAAAATAATTCCTTCATATTGCAACTGTGAAGGCATTTTTTTAAAAAATAAGAAACTGCAAGAAGCTATCAGAATTTTCTACACATTAGAATTTTCTACCACATCAAACATCAAAAGGGTATAAAATTGTTTAATGTTACATTATTTAAATAAATGGTATCTCATAATAATTTAAAAAAAAAGAAAAAATTCACATACCTTATTTATAAAGCTAGATTTTCCAACATTTGGGTAGCCACACAAGAGAAGAGTTCGTGTATTTGGATCGATGGTTGGCAAACGGGACAAGTGTTGTCGCACTGAAATGTCAAAAATCTTTTAAGTTTTACTGAAATGGAATAAAACCCCCTTATGCTGAACTGTTTATACACAAATTTATAATTTCTGAAATTGTAAATTAACTCATCATTTATGAAAACATTCCTGTTTTGTAAACTCAATAAGTATCTTCATACAACAGAAAAACAAACTTAGTATTTAAATAATGAAGACCACTATCTTGGAGCTAGACCCTATCAAATGAGGCAACACAACCTGAAAGAAAAATAAACCCTGAAGTAAGGAGTAATATTTGGAATATTTTTAGCAGTTTTTCAAATACATGCAAGTGAAAATAATGATAAACCAAACACTGTCAAGCAAAGGAAAAAATTTTACAACTGTTAGTAACACCCTAAAACTTAAAATATTTTCAATGAAAAAAATCTATTTAGTTAAAAAAGTAAATTCTAAATATTTGGAGATTTTGAAACTCTTTCTGTTTCCTCTGTTTATATTCTGTATTAAACATATTCTTCCAGCTGTTATTAAGTGTAAATCCTACAAGCAGTTCATGTGGCTTATTTTAGCCTATTTTTAACACAAACCTTGCTCCAAATACTCCAGGCTTTGTTTCTGCCTTTTGATAATGGTGCACATTCGGCCCAGAGCAGCCCGTTTCAGCTGTTTGCAGCGGTACAGAGAGTCACCATATTTCATCAGCCTCACATAGTCTTTAGCCACACTGCAGAGACAAGAAATAAGAATTAAACCAACTATCAATCCAGGAAGGTACAAAACAGAAGGAATTAATTCCCCTTACTTGTCAATCAGGTTCTTGGCAATATTAATCTGTCCCAAAGCCAGCTTGTAGTGGTCTTTGTCATAGAGAACATTCATCAAATCAGCATAAAAGGGATGAATATCCTAAAAGAAAAGCATAAAATAAAATGGAGACTAATACTTTAAGATGACTTACTGGCAACTATGTAAGGTTAATTATTTATAGAAAAATAATTTTTATTATTTTATCATTTTATATGTGCTGCAACACATGACAATACAAGCCAGCATGTTTTCATTACTATCTTATCTGCTTGGCCATTAAATGTATAAATCTTAATTTCTTCTGCAAATTCACATTGGACTCATATGAATTTCCCATTTAATCTTTTGCCTTGTAAAATATTTCCTTCATATTACAACTCTGAAGAAATTTTTTTAAAAAATAAGAAACTGCAAGAACCCATCAGAAGCACTTTATGAAAGCAAATTCACACTATGTCAGAAACATGGCACCAAATATTAATTCCTCCTATTTTCTGAATATTACATTAAATTCTGTGTACAGACAGGATATGAAGGACTTTTTTAGTAACTTTACAGCTGTTAGGAACGCCATAAAATTTAAAACATTTTCAATGAAAAAATCTATTTAATTTAAAAGTAAATTCTAAATATTTGGAGATTTTGAAACTATCTGTTTCCTGTATTTATATTCAGATTTCCCCTCAGATTTCCAAGAAAGCAGCATCTTTGGTTCAAAAAATATTTCAGCTATTTATGCATCTATTTGCAGAAATTCATCGTGTGATGTTAAACAAACTGCAGTAAATATTTACAAGAACTGAAAATGGGAAACAATGTGGCAAATTCGTGGATTTCTTGCTTCCCACGAGTGTTTTCTGGGGAAGACTAACCATAAGCACACTTCACATGTGCACAAGAAACATACAGAAGAAATAAGCAGAGATGACATACTTATAAAACACCACATCTTCTTTGTCTTCATTCAACATTAACTGCCAGCAAACACATCTGGTTAGCTAAAACCTTGTAAAATCCATCAGAGAAAATTCATTGACCGTCCATTTAAACATTTTTTTAGCAGAAACATACACTGTTGAAGTAATCCTGATGCTGTGAAAACAAAGACCCTTTAAGATCAAACAACCAAACACTTACATCTAATTTCGGGAAGTCTGTTAAGATCTGAGTGAGTCTATCGTGGTAATTTTGTTGAGTGTATTTGACTTTCCGCATATAGAAATGCCGAATCCGATGGATTTGGTAATGTTTGTGAATGACAGTTGGAGTCTTACGCTGAGTCTTTGACAACGTCAGATCTATGAAGTCCTGCAAGCAAGGAAACATTATTAATTATATTAACTGCCAAGTTCTCCTAGAACCATACACTTTATTTCAGCAGACCA
>VZTY01033782.1:0-58855 GCA_013400935.1 Turnix velox
TGACATCTTGGTTGGAGGTGTTTTCATTCCAATGGAAAAAAAATAGCAATACTGAATCTTGCTGGTGACTCTTCAGACTATTAGTCTTTGAACTCTTGTTCTTAAAAATACCTTGTTTTAGGAAGCTTTGCTGGATGCAGGTAGTGGACCCAGCAGCTGAGAAGCAAAGATCATCTTTAGCTTCCTGCCTTGTCCTTCAGCAGAGCCTTTCTTCCCAAGGCAGGGTGTCCAGGAACGATAGCCTGCAAACACAGGCACCAAATTTAGGAATTCCAAGGTTTCTGTTTAGATGTAAAAAAAGTATTTCTAGATGGTTTGTATTCAACTCTGTAGAAGCAGATTTTGCTGTAGGAAGATGATTAGCAAGGTAGCAGAGCATATTGTGTGTCAGAAAGCATATCTTGACTGCTAAGTGATGTTTCCTTCATCAGTTACTTAGAGGAAAAGAATAAATCTTGGCTTTTTAAGAAAGAAAGTGAGCCCAGATTTACAAAGTTACCATACAGCCACAAGGTAATGTTCCACGAGGACATGCTTGAAAAATAGTTTTACATATAGGTGCTTGATGCTCACTGGAAGCAAACTGACAGAATGAAGTGTAAACTTCAGAAGTTCGTCAGGAGTTTGTATTTGGAGCATTGCTGAAAAACTGCATTTTTCTTACTTAATGTGCAAGTCTGTCACTTGCTAACCTGAAATAATTTTCAAGAATTCTGAAGGTAATAAGCAATATCAAGGTTTATGCTTTCATGAGAAGTGTTGAGGTCCTAAGGAGAGCATATTCTTTGCTGCTGATCTACTGAATGCTATGAAATTTAAAAAAATGGACAGAGCTGGCCTAGGAATGAATTTTTCCTGGTGAGACTGAAAGTGTGAATATCTACTATAATGACCAGAAGAAGGTAACTGACCTTGAGGGGCACCTACAAACTTGTATACTATACATTATTAGGGATCAAACAGGCTGCTTCTCTCCTGTTTGTTTACAGCTGGTAAATAAACCACAGAGTAGTCCTTCTCAAAAGTTCTTGTCTCTAAAGTATACGAGGCTTTTCCCTTTCATTTTATCCAGCTACTTTATAGTCCTTTCCCTATTAATCCAACACTAGAAGCAAAATGCTGTTTTGCAAGGCTTGTGAGCATGGAAAGAAACTTTTCTTGCAAGCTTTCCATTTTGCACAACAGTTTTTGAAGTTGTGCCAACTGGATCAACAGCAAAACACTGGATTGTGTATAACAGAAGTTAAAAATATGATGTACATGTCCCAGAAACTACGGATATGTTGTTGACCCTTGTAACACAGCCATGTTACTATTTCGTGAAACAGTCTCCCTTTGTGTACAGAAGGTCTGGAGTTCCCACTGACACCTGGAGGTGAATTTTGATCCAGATGCAGCAAAATCTCCATCAGAGCAGGTGGATTTTGCTCTACTGGAAAGATGGAATGAGACATCAAAGGGCCTCCATTTTGACCAGAGCACCAGCAGAACTTGAGCGCTCTCCAGTGACCTGGAAGGCACTGACCTGGCAAAGCACAGTCAAACAAAGGTGACAGCTGCTCCTGTCACCTCTTATCTTCTCTGCAGCTCAAGGACCAAAAGTAAAAATCTCATTGTAGAGATGATCCAGGAAGAAAGTCTTCTGCGTGTCTGACAATGCCTAGCCATTTCAATGGTATTTTTCCTATAAACCATGAAGGTTACAAATAATGACTTCATGTCATTGAGAGAAGAACTTAGGGGTCACTTCAAAAAAAAGGGAGCTGTAGTGTGGATACATCTGATAAATACATTCATTGGTAGCAGATGCCAGATCTTTCTCACCTGCAGAGATCTTCATTCTTCTCAAACACAGAAAGCTATCAAGAGAAACACTGAAATAGACTGCACAGAAAGGTTGTGGAGTCTCCTTCCCTGGAGACATTCAAAACCCATCTGGATGAGTTCCTGTGTGACCTGGTCTAGGTGTTCCTGCTCTGGCAGGGGGATTGGACTAGGTGATCTCTTGAGGTCCCTTCCACTGCCTGATATTCTGTGACTGTGTGAAACTACTTCTGGTAGATTTCCTGTTGCCAATCCACAAGTTCATGGAGAAAGATTTTCTGGCTGGTCCTGCCAGCAAGATGAGAACTACCTTGCTGATGGAAAAATTCTGTATAAAATGAAAAGGTAAAATTTTGTTTTTATTAGATATATTGTACTCCCTTAACAACCAGAGCAGCACTGATGGATTTGCCGGAGTGGGGGAATACAGAGCTACATAGATAGCTTCCAGCACCCAGCACTATTATGCTGGTGAGCAGCCATCTAATTTGCAGTCTTCTAAATAAGGACGCATGGTTGGATGTGCTAGAGAAAGTTTACCAAAGGTCCACGTCTTCTTCTTTCCTCTTTATCATCTACAGTTTTTGGCTTAAGTTCCTCTGTAATGATTCTATCTTTATAGCACAAGCCTCACTTTTTGCTTAGTTGGATGGAGTCATTACATACCTCATGATTTAGACGCTACACTGTGAAATTTCCAAATCTTACTGTGAACGAACTGATAAAAAAGAAAATTCCTTACTGTAAGAACTACTTACTGTCACTTTTTGCTGCCAGTGATTCCAAAATGAATCTCATCTAAATGTATAGCCATAGCTTTGGACTGGAGAATGGCTTTAAAGTTCACCTGGAAAATATATAAGACATCAAAACTGATATCTAGCCTCATGTGAGAATACTGAAGCCAATTCACCTCGAAAGGTGTGCTCTGATTGATGTACAGCATTTGTACGTAACAGATTGCTGATTGTGTAATTGAATGCAGTGATTAAAGTAAAAACTTCGGGAATCAGCATTAGATCAAGGTTTGTCTTTTGTGGCACCCTTTTTGCAATTCTTTTTAGGACCACCAAGCTCTTACAACCCCTGCTGAGTCTCCGTCCCTCCAGCAGCTGGTGTCCCAAGCAAACTTTTTACAGACAAGAACAGCAAAAAGCCACAAAGCATGAACACATCCTGGAATCTAAATTTTTCTTGAACTTTTTCAGGATACTGCATGACATCATGAGGATAACATGAGTGAAATGGCTGGCTGCAAGTGGCAGACAGTATAATCAATCAATGCTGATGACAGTTATTTGTCAAACACACTCGATACTTAACAAGAGACCTCCAAAACTGTCTGCTGATAGCTCACTGATTTGAATTTAATTTGTGAAACATTTCCTATAATTTCTTTTAACGTGGGAATCAAGGCCATTAGCACAATTCTTATCAAGAGAATCAGGCTCCTATTTCTGCCTAGTAGACTGTGATCTGCTGTGTTAACTAGGAGATCCTTCCATTAGATTGTGTTAATAGCTCCAAAGTCTAGGCAGTGAGGCTACTCAAATACAGTAAATCATAGAATCATAGAATAGTTTGGGTTGGAAGGGACCTTAAAGATCATCGAGTTCCAACCCCCCTGCCATAGGCAGGGACACCTCCCACTAGACCAGGCTGCCCAGTGCCCTGTCCAGCCTAGTCTGGAACACCTCCAGAGAGGGGGCATCCACAACCTCCCTGGGTACTAAGTGGCCATGTTAACAATTTAACAATCTAGTTACAAGCACTAAGTTACAAAAAAAGTCAAGTTGTCTCGTTTTTCTCCAGTTTTCCCCTTAATGGTCTCATTAGTTTTTGTAGTTGGGCATAGTAGTTAATGGCCTCAGCAATAAATCCAGCAAAGTAAGGTTTTACATCATCAAGGTAGATCTGTGCTACTAGTTTGTCTTGCTAATTTCTGTGTTGACCTCTGCTACCTTTATTTAGGTCATGCTACCTTAACTTTAACTGCTTGAGAATCTTACAGGAGATACCTGACTCAGGAATATTAAATCTTGATCACATACATGCCAGGTCAGTGAGAGCTCCAGGATCTACCAAATTTTGTGTCAAGCCCTTCCAGCACTACAGTGACTTAAAGGATTTGAAAACAGTGACAATCAAACCATGTTTTCTTTTTATTTGTTTCTTTTGTTCAGAACTTCATAGTTCAGGTGCTGCCAGAAGCACTATGAGGGCCAGAAATTCCCTTTTAAAAAACACCACCCCCACAAACCCACCGGTTTCTGCTTAATCATATAATCTGAGGACTAGGGAGCTTAAAGAAGAATGACAGGAAAAACAAAGATCACAACCAAATCTCAGTGGTGTGCCTGACACAAAGATCCTTCATCATGATTTCAGGATCTGTGTTTTACAATAATAGTCAGATTAGCAAAAAAAATCATTGCATTTTCTGATTCCTTACTCTTGACAGCTTTCATGTCTGATTCCCTGTGGTGTTTGTTGAGTCCAGGGATGTTCAGTCAGTGTACAGCTAGAGTAAAACAACCATGAATCATGTCCCTCTCTTGATCTTACTGTAGCCACTAACACTTTATAATGTTGTCTAGAAATCCAAAAGAATGATTTAGTCAAATTGTGGCTTCTATTTAATTTTTATTAAACCTGGCTTTCTACCTAAACTCTTGGCATTTTGAGCAGTGAACTTGGGCTACAATATATTGCTTTATATGGAACATTTGTAACCTTCATTGATCTACTCTGGTAAAAGCTCAGAGTAAAATATCTTTATTATTGATGTGGAAAATATTACTGCTCCATTGTTTTTTAATCCACAAACATCTGTCACTTTCTCCTTCATAGATTCCCTTAAATCTTCCTTGTTTGGAGTCTAGAAATCCCATTCATGGTTATTTGGTGGGATCCAGATGTTTTAATGTGAAGAATCATAAACCAGTTTGGATTGTAAGGGATCCTTAAAGGTTATCTACATGAACCATCCTGCAATTGGCAGAGACATCTTCAACTAGATCAGGTTGCTCAGAGTTCTGTCCAATCTAAATGATTTTTAAGGTCCCTACCAATCCAAACTATTCAATGATTCTATGATTCTGACCTGACCTTGAATGTTTCCAGGCGGCCAGCTGCTTTGAGCAACCTGGGCCAGTGTTTTACCACCCTTAAATAGTTGCATTAATGTCAGCTTGTGGTATTTTCTCCACATCTAACTTTTGAACACAGCTATTTTGCACAAGCACAGCTTGCTGTGGTACCCCTTCTGCTCAGACTGGATCTTTTCCTGCATCTTTGGAGATGTCTACCCAGGGACTCTGCCACAGTCCCTTCAACAGCTCTGTCTGTGCTCTTTCCACCAAATGCTATTTTCCAAGGCAAAGTCAATTGACAGCAGAGACTGTTGTGCACAACTTTGCTCTTTGATTTTATCATTCTTGATTTCATCATCCCCTACCCCTCCACTTCCCTCCCAAGATTATGGGAGCCAAGTTCTCCTGCAGCAGAAGGGAGCCAAATGTCTGCACCTGCCCCAGGAGTTGTGGATGTGTAATATATAATTTTAAAATAGATTTTTACGTATGATTTTTGCAATATATATTTTTTTCCAACTGGTATTTGGTCCCTCTAGTCCTTGTATCTGACAGGTCCAGCAGTGTAAGTAATAATTTTAACATTGGTTGCTAACCCAGTGCGGCCTGGAGAAGCTGGTTCTGTGCTTCCACCGTGCCAGGCCTACCATCCTTGTGCCCTTCTTGCTCTTACGACTTCTGAGGCAGAAGAAGCTTCCCAAGGTTTACGGTCAGTGCATGGCTGTCATGTCTCATTTTGCCTGATACACATCAAAGTGATACCTTTGACAAGTGTATTTTGCTACACCATTTGTTGATTTCTCTTTTCTCATTCCACCTGCTGGGACCCAAACTGTCATCACATTGGTCACTGGGGCACAGAAAATTTCACTGGTTATTTTCTGTGTCTGTGGACAGGTTGTTGAGGTTGTTGTGTTGGTTTTTTTTTCCTCTGGTTATTAACATTTGAAAGGATTAACATTTGAAAGGATCTCCACGTGTGTTCTGTTTGTAAGAGTATGCATTCAGACGATTGTTCATTCCTGTCTGGGCCATCTGTAAGGCTGTATGTTTGTTATCTCATTGAGATAAATGTCATTTATTCTCATGCAAACAAGGTGTGTGTGTCTGTGTGCATGCAAGCAAGTTAATTTATTCATCTCTTCATACATGTGCAGGATGTTCCTTCCTGCATTAAAATAAAGATGAGCTAATGTTTTGGTTTGTACTTCTGCTTGTAGTATGTCTCTATCTGCATGTTAATACTTCTCAGTAGCCTGACATTTGGATCATATGCTGTGCAAGGAAGGTGGCATGGCTTCCCAGTGGAGAACATTTATGTTAGGTTTCCTTTTTCAGAAATTAATTTGTGATGATATTCTGCCATTATGAAAAAAAGATCAAAAAAGTATTTCACCTGATTCAGCTTCTTGCTGAGATTGGGAACAATGTCATGCTCCTAATACAATGAAGAACATCTCTAGATCCAGTAGATGGGATCCATCTCACCTTTCGTTGGCCATCATAAAGCCAGGTTAGTCCAAACTCATAATCTTATTTCTTTCTGTAGTCAGTGAAAAAAATAGCTCTAGAGACTCCCTCTGTAGACACCCCACCCTACAATATCTGCCTAAAGCAGTTGAAAGGACAGATATCTAGAGATGGCTGTTTGCAAAAGGCCATTGAAGCTTGGTGGCTTTTGCTTTGGTAAAGTAGTGGGAGAGCTTTACTCACCTCTTTATCTGCTCAGGTGAGTCCTGGGACTCTGGGAAAGCTAAAATAACTGAACTAAAACTAGCAGTCTTTCTCTTTGAATGTTTCATGACCACAATTTTTCTTTCAAGCAGGTTTTTCAAGTCTAGACATGGCCCACACTAGATGCAAGTGTGGGATGCATGAAAGCAAATGGACTAGAACTGTAAACAGCCCCAGCATTTAACAGAATAAATCCTGAAGGGAAGCTTCAGCAGAGGAACTGTAGACACTACACTGACCCCAAAGCCAATGAAATACAATCCGTTGGATTTTATGGGCTTGTGCCTGATCCTGTAGGTGAATGATGATTAACTCCAAATGATGAAATAATTTTTAGTGCAGGGGCAAGGCCAACAGCTTGTGTTTGCGTTGCACTGGAACTGCTGGGTAAACAAACAGGAGGCATAAGCCTGATATGGAATTTAAAGCAGGTGTTCCCATGAAGTATGAAGATGGTGATTAAATAGGGTCCAGACAATGAACAATTAATTTTTTATTGTTCCCCTACGGTATTAGTGGAAGGGAAGAGAGAAATCCAAGGCAAAACCTGGTGCCATTTTGTAGCTAACACATAAAACAGATTTGGACTAAGCAAAACTACAAGATGTTTATTACCCAGTGGAACTGGTTTTACCTTCACCAAAATGGTTTTGGAAGTCTATTATGATACTCAAATTCAAACAAAAAGAAAAAAGTGAGCTTTCCCTTGTATGGCTCTGACAAGCTTTTGACAATCAGTAGCTCAATGAATCTGGGGAAGCACACTTATTTATGGAACAGAGTATCAGGTTGCTGATATGCATAAAGATTCATAGAAGTCGACTCTTACTATATTCTAAACCTCCCTGATCAAGCTGGGATTTTTACATGTGATAAACTTACAGTTTGTAATTGTGCAGTGTATGAGAAAAGCAAAATTTGTGGGGAGAAAATGTCAACACTTATGTTTAAAGGTTGAGAATTATTTTTATTTATTTGTAGGAATTTCACTGGACTTTGTGTGAAGCTGAATCAGTGTTTATTTGGTATGTTTTGGACTTGGCTGATTTTATTATTCTAAAAATAGAAATGTATATATTTTAGGATAGTAAAGCCCAATCTGCCTCAGGCACACCTCAGAACTATAGGTTTTCATTATCCTCTTTTCCTTCTCTCCTCTATCACACCATGACCCCTGGGTGTCCCAGCCTTCTGTGATCTATAGTGCTATATTTCCTTTTCTACCAAGCAGTGTGGGTTTTATTCTCTGAGATTGGAACCTGGAAGTGAAAAAGAGAATGAAGAAGTATAACAAACTTTGCAGCTCTCTCTCTTTTCCAGTCTCAGCAGTATCCCTGCTCTCACTTCTATACCTTATCTTTAATTTTGTCATGCCTCACTAAGGCAGCTTGACTCATGGGAACTGCTACTTTTGGTGATGACTTGCTACTTTTCCTTCCCCCGTTTATCAAGTCTGAGCTAATTCAATAGCTGTCAGTCACTGCCAAGCTGTCAGCACCGGACCCAGATGTTCCCTGTGTACAGAACAAATGTATTCACAGCTTTGCAAGTGCAGCATCTGAAAGTCCATTGCTTCCTGTTTGTCTTCCTTCCACACCAGTTCTTTCCTGGGGGAATGGTATTAGCAGCAGGGGGGGATTTGGCTTATTTGCTTGGTTGCCCCACTGCCTTTCGGTTGAGATGCCATCCGGGAGTTTGTGGTGGTGCTGGTGTTGGGATGTTGTTTAGAGCAGAATTGGAATTGCTGTTTCCCATCTGGTTCAGAGCAGCTGTCAGATGGCAACAAATGCCAGTATCCACCAGCAGGAACCTGTTTTCATTGTGTGTGTGTGTGTTTCTGTTGTGCTTGTCAAACTTCTGAACCACCCTCACCCTGGAAGTAGCTTTCTTCTTTTTACTAATGAATGCATGGAGCAGCTCACATAAAGGTGGACATTACCCTGTGCTGTGGTTTCCAAACCACAGTTTGGATTGCTCTGGCTCACTGGCTAAAAGGCCAAGTTAATGTGTATATATCAAATTAATTTAATGAACTATTAACTAGGAATACTTACATTTTGTAAAAGGATGTGGGAGAGATGCCAGTTTGATGGCTTGACTAAGCATCAGAAATGACTGCAATAAGTCCTTTGTTTAGTATATAACATGATCCAATACCTATGAGATCAGCTATGATGTTTACAGATGGTGTTAACCCATCACACATGCACATGAAGCAGGCTACTTGCAAGGTAGTCTTTCTGCAAGGATGCCTTGTTTTCAAGGGGTAGAAGTATCAGGAAGTAATCTCACAAAATGTAGACAGATTCAAAACTTTTTCCAAAAGGGGATTTTCAAATAGAAAAAGTATCTCTTCCCTCCCTGAATATAAGAGAGGACTGTTTCAAAACTGAGTATGGGGAAGCAAGAGAAGCTAAACATGAGGCAGGTCCTGCACCTGGGTCGAAGCAATCCCAAGCACAGATACAGGCTGGGTGGGGAGTGGCTTGAGTGCAGCTCTGTAGAGAAAGACTTGGGAGTGTCAGTTGATGACAAACTCAACATGAGCCAGCAGTGTGCACTCGCAGACAAGAAGGCCAACCAAATCCTGGGTTGCATCAAGAGGAGTGTGACCAGCAGGTCAAGAGAGGTGATTTTACCCCTCTACTCAGCACTGGTGAGACCACACCTGGAGTATTGCGTCCAGTTCTGGAGCCCTCAACACAGGAAGGACATTGAGCTATTGGAGAGGGTCCAGAGAAGGGCCACGAAGATGATCAAAGGGTTGGAACAACTGCCCTATGAGGACAGGCTGAAGGAGTTGGGGTTGTTCAGCCTGGAGAAGAGAAGGCTCAGAGGGGACCTCATAGTAACTTATCAATACCTGAGGGGGTCCTACAGAAAGGCAGGGGAAGGAATTTTTAACATAATATCGGATGGGAGGACTAGAAACAATGGATATAAATTGGAGAGGGATAGATTTAGACTAGACACAAGAAAGAAATTCTTTACAGTGAGGGTGGTGAAATACTGGAACAGGTTGCCCAGAGAGGTTGTGGATGCCCCCTCTCTGGAGGTGTTCAAGACTAGGCTGGACAAGGCACTGGGCAGCCTGGTCTAGTGGGAGGTGTCCCTGCCTGTGGCAGGGGGGTTGGAACTCGATGATCTTTGAGGTCCCTTCCAACCCAAACTATTCTATCATTCTATGATTCTAGGTCATGTTAAAAAATATCCCTGCCTGTTTGCAATTCTGGACAAGTCTTCTGTGAAGTTTTAGTTACATCAAGAACCAATTGGGTAATGGTACCAGCTTTCCAGCACTTGATCTTGCCCATCTGGCTGTGGAGCTTTGTGCACTTGGCCAGGACCTGACAACTTTGGGGATCACTGGTGTGTGGCATTTAACCAGGGAGAGCAGCTGTTGCTTGTCATAGAGCCAAGATCTTGCCCAGTCCCTGACTGTGAGCTAGTCATATAACCCAGCTCCATAGTGGAGATAATAACATTTGCCCTTCTTTAGAGATTACTTTGAAATCTGCCAAAGGGAAGGGCCTATTCAAATGCAAAGCCTGATGCTTTTATTTATTAATAAATGTTGTGCCAGAGTCACCAACTGCTCCTGATGCCCGGTGCGGCTCTCAAAACAGAGGATCAGCCTGCTTGACTTAAGCCAGCTAGTGAGCTGAGGCCTAGGGCTGCGGCATGATGTTGGAAGCAGCATGAAACAGCCAGATGTTAACCAGCAACAACTCATGCTCGATGTAATCCTGTCTGTTATCCTCCCCTGGAACTCCAGCAAATGTGGTGCTACCTAAACTTGCCCAGGGGCAGCACTGCAGTGAAATAGGCTACTCATAGCACTTTTTGTTCACTTATTCTTGTAAAAAATAACAGTTGTAGGTGAATCTGTCATCTCCTTAGGGGAATATGTTTTACCTCCTCCATAGGAATCACAAGGCTGGTGGCTTTGTGCTGCACTAGTGAGCACAGAATGGGATTAAAGTGGGTTCACCTGGTGCCATTACTGCAGCACTACCTGGTGTTTCTGGAGCCTCTGTTTCAGCTCAATCCCAGCCAAAATTTCCAGAGAAGAGAAGTCTGTCTTACTCTGGCTTGACCATTCTGCTGTCAACAATTAGCAGGTGGGAGGTCTGCTCGTATAATTTTGTACTTTCCCTCTTTTCTTTCTGATTCCACTTTCTTGGTGCAAAATGCCTGGTGCTGATTTCAGGTCAAAGCAAAATTCCCTCCTCAAGGGAAAATTTTATTCAATTACTTTCCATTCCAGACTTAAAGTAATAGATGACTTCTTGAAATGCATCTATTAGAATGATAGCTGAGGGTACGTTTTCAATGGTACAGGGATTGACAAACATTTGTTTTACCAGGTGAAATATAAGCAGAAATACCTTCATTAATGTGCTTTTGCAAAATTGTTTTCTGGAGCTGGTAATTTATAGTCTTTTTGTTTTGATTTCTCATTTTAAAATTTCATTTCTTATACTAGAATACTGCCTTTAATCACAGAAGCATTTTTATCCCAGACATCATCTAAGCTGATGCATATTTTAAAATACATTTTAAAATCATAGAATAATTCGGGTTAGAAGGGAGCTTAAAGATAATCTCCTTCCAACCTCCCTGCCATGGGACAACTCCCACCAGATCAGGCTGCTCAAAGCCCCATCCAACCTGGCTTTGAATACTTCCAGGGGTGGGGCATCCACAGCTTCCCTGGGCAACCTGTTCCCGTGCTCATAATTTTCAGAGTGAAAATAATCTTTCTTTCAGTTTAAAATCATCATCCCTCTTCCTATCTCTACACTTCCTGATAAAGAGTCACTCCCAGTCTTTCCTTTTGGCCCCCTTGATGTACAGGAAGGGTCTACGAGGTCATCCCGGGGCCTTCTCTTTTCCAGGCTGTGAAGAGCCCCAACTCAGCCTCAGAGCAAAGTCCGCCGGCTGGGGCGGGCCAGGAGGTGGCAGCCTCGGCATTGCGACGCGGCAGCCGCCTGGCCCCGGCCCCGCCGCCGGCTCGGCCCCCGGGTCCTGCCTGATAGAGGTTTTGCTCGGGTCTCGGGGAGTTTTCTGTGTGGAAATTTTATTTTCATGTGTTGACGTAGATTAAAGAATAAAAATAAAGAATTTTTTTTTATGGGAGGGGAAATCTTTGCCTCACCTCTGAGACATTGTCCGGGTCTGCTCCAGCTGCCTCTTTCCTGGCCAAAAGCTGAGCCCTGGAGCAAGCGAGGTGGCGAGATGCTAAACGCCATGGGAGACGTGCTGGTGAGCTCATTCTGGCTGGTGAGAGACAAACGGTCACCTTGTTTAGGTCAGTGTCATTCATAAGCACTGAAAGAAAAGGGTCACTGGAACAAATCAGGAGAGAAAAAAGAGCAGGCATTAAAATCATAGAACAACAGAATGTGTTGGGTTGCAAGGGGTCTTCAAAGGTCATCTTGTCCAGCCCCCCTGCAATATGCAAGGACATCTTGCACTAGATAGGGCTGCTCAGAGCCTCATGAAGCTGGGCTTTGAATGTCTCCAGGGAATGGGACCTCCACCATGTCTCCGGGCAACCTGTTCCACCCTCATGGTTAAGTTCTTCCTAATCTAAACCAACCCTGCTCAAGTTTAAAACCATTGCTCCTTGTCCTATTGCTGTATGCCCCTTGCAAACCACCTTTCTTGTAGACCCTATTTCAGGTACAGGTAGGCTGCTGTGAGATCTCCCCTGAGTCTTCTTTTCTCCAGGCTGAACAGCCCCTCATGGCCCTCATGGTTTGCTTCAATTACTAATACCTTTTAATGATGTTCTCCCTCACTAAGGAGTGGGATTTTCCTTGGCTTACTGCAGTTTCCATTGGAGTAACTTGGAAAATTCCAACAGCTTTGGTAGAAACGAATTCCAATAATCTGGGATTCTCGGAAGTGCCCTTCCTTTCCAAGAAACATCATTATTCTGCTATCGAGAGATCTCTGTCTTTCACAGAAGCTGTATACTTCTCCACTTTGGATGCTGAAAATGTATCAAAAATGCACCAGAAATAAAACCTAATGCAAATGAGATTATACACTCAGCTCACTACTCAAAGAGATTAAATTTCACAACATTCTTGCATTAATGTTATTTGGCTTTTTGTTTCATTTTATCTCTTTGCCTAACATTTATAATTTATTAAACAATCTAGTTATTCTCAGTTTAATTCATTGTCATCAAGCTGTTGACATATGCAGTGAATTTGACAGGCTGTCTTGAAACTGAGATTTCTAATTCTTATTAGTGAATTCCTGGAGCTGTAAATGGTTTTCAGATTTCCAGTGTTACCACAAATTGACAGAACCCCTCAGAAAATGATGCTATTTTTGAATGGTCAATAAGGACAAATGTTCTTATTGCAAAAGAAAACTGTTTCTGTGCTGTGTGAGTCATGAATCTGCTTGTGTTCACAGAGCGAAAGATTTCCAGCTTCTTGGGCTTCACTGGCATTCAGAGCAGGCTTTAGCCAGCCAAGATTCACATGTGGAAACTAAATATGGTCATAGGGTTACACTCCCATTTTTTGCCCATTACTCAGGCTCCCACGTGGTGTATTTCAGTGCCCACTCCCTTTCCGCTGTTGTGCATTTCTCTTTGCAGTGATGGTTTACTCTATGGTTTAGGGTAGTAAGATCTTAGACAGCACCAGTTACAAACAAGTAATGCATTTCATTTTCTGCTCAGGAAAACTATAGAACTAAAATAGACTCAGTATTAATCCTGTGAGGGAAGCTAAAGGCTGGATACCTTTGTAAAGCTCCATGCTCACAGGGTGTCATCTTAAGTTCTTACTCCAGCTTTCAGCTGTAGCAATCACCACAGTTTTCATGGCAGAACCTGCTAAAAATAGAAAAACAAGAGGGAGAGAACATGTTGTTTTTTTCGAGAACAAAATAGCCCAAGTATTTTCAGCAACAAGAAGTCAGAGGGACATTTTTATAATTATATACAACAGTAGAAGGGTTCTGATATCATGGGACCCAGAAAAACACATGATGTTTTTAGGTCCCTATGACGGTGTTCAGCCCCTTCCTGGGACCAGGCAACACACATGGCTCTGTAAGAACAGCAGTGAGCAGGCATTATAAGGTCTATAAGCTACACATGGCTCTAACATGGCCATGCAACTTTCAGTGAGGCACTGGCTCCCTTCCCATCAGATCCCCCCAGGAGTCATTGTCCCTCCTCAGATGTTTTATAGAGCTGTGTGGGAGTAGGACAGGGCCAAATTTCATGCTTTGGCTTGGCTTTGGCTTCCTCTAGAGCTCCATATTCTCCACTCATCTCAAAGCTATTCTGTGCTGCCTAGAGACACAAACATCGAGGCAATCACCAGTGGAGAGGTGACATTTGCTTTGGTCTCGGTTTCCACCTTCAACCCACATGCAGGATTCATTTCAGAATGATAGTAGCACCATGACTAAAGCTTTCTATGAATCAGGCCAGTTTTCAGCAGGGCTTTTACACTGTGTCAACTGCATAAGTTTTCCCAGCAAATTATAAGAGACCATACTTGATTAAAACAGACTTATGGTCAGGCTGAATGACTGTTTTGGTCAGGAGATACTTTGCTAGCTGGTGATTTACTCTCACCCTGTCCAACCTCTGTGTGACTTTGTGGCTTGCTGCAGTATTTCTCTTAGAAACCAAACCCTGTGGTTTTATTCAATAGTGGCTACAAAGATCCTTGAACTAGAGGTATTCTATATGAATTTTTCAGTCAAACCTTTTAGATTACACTTATTTTCTAAATTTTTTTTGTGTGTTTAGCTGAAATGTAGCAGAAATGTAAAAGAAATCATTCTAGCTTTAAATTAGATAAAAGTGTTACACACTAAAGTGCAAGTAGTGCCACACACTATAGAACTCTGAAGTACAGAGTAAATTCACACCAGACTGATCGTGATTACATAACAGATCTCTCACTAGGGAAGGGTTTGTATGGTAGAAGTGATTTCGGGCCTAGGTCCACACAACACAGAAATGACCAGAAAAATGATACTAATGTTGGAAGAGGTAATAACTAAAAAATTCTGCTGTTTGTTTCTTTACCATGAAAACCAGCCCTTTGAAGAGACATGAAATAGAGATTTCTGCAAGGCAATATGAAAGCGTTTTTACTTCTGTTGTGTGCACCTATATTTATTCTGGAAACAGACAGCTTGTTTTGTGGGAACTATTCCATTTCATGCCCTTTTCCAAGACTATTGAACTGTCTTTAGAAATATTCAGACGTGCCTTATGCCAACTATTTGCACCTGCTACATTCTTTATGCAAAATTAAGTCACAGACTGTAAAGCTCCTAAGGGATTTACATTCTGCCTCAGAAAATCATTTGGTGTTTATGCTGAAATTTGATAGTATGTGCCATAAAAAAAGGGATCAACATGGGTGCTCATCTGGACTGCAGCTACCTACATATCCTTGTTTGACAGATAAACTGTTATCTTAAGATAAAGTATTATTTCTTAATCGACTTCCAGCAATAGCAAAACTCAGCAAAACCCTGTAGTATGGGGGAATGATTTAAAATTTGCATTTGACATGGTTCATGTTCACGGGGCCATGGCAAGTAGCATCATCTACTGAAATAACTGAATCTAATACATCTGTATTATCTGAGAACATTAGTCATTATCTGATCGGCTTTTTGAAATATAGTACTAGGAGTCAACAGAGAGCAATAAAACATTTCCCTAGTAGTTTTTAGCCACTTTCAATGAAGTTTCCTTAAAGGAAACTTTTTGCTTCTAGCTAGTGTTTGTAAACACAGGCAAAAAAAATGTAAACTCCATCGAGGAGGAAGTACTGTTGAATAAGGAGAAGAGTAGCTAGAGAGATATTTTGTTTTCATAATGTTTTTGTCCAGAATCATCTATGCAAGTTCTGGAAGCTCATCCTGAAGCAGAATCAGTGTAGAACACAGACCAAAGCAGAAACAGAGCAAGGACTTTTTTAAGATGCCTGCACGTTGTAGACCTGCAGACTGTGTGATGAGCTAATATGGAGGTGGCTTTGGAAGAAGAGAAATGCTTTGAGCTGAGGCTACTTTACGAAGCAGTGAGACTCTGTGAATTCCCTATAGGTCTTTTGGAACAAGTGGCATAGGGCTGAACGTCCCTATGAGCTTGTGACGTGTCTGCGGGAATGAAGAAATTCCTAGATACTGTGTAACCACTAATGGTGAAAAAGGGAGAAATTCTGTTTGGAATGACAGGAGTAATCACAAAAGGGTGATAGCTGTAGCAAGTCTTGTGGCTATGAGAAGTAAAAAGTTTTATTCAAAGAAGTACAGTATGTAACTTTAATCATCACTACTATATGATTAGTTCAGTATTGCTAAGTCTTCCTAAGTCTATTTTACTATGTCTCTGTACTGGCTAATATTCTAAATGAGAAAGTTAGCTTATCAAATAAAGTCAGGGCTCAATGAGTGTCCCTGGGATTCAAGGTGAGGGTTCAGACTGGAAGATTTTCATCAACATGATTAATTTGAATTTCAGATCTCAAAAATCCATGAAATCAGCATTATCAATTGCTGAAAATATTTTTTTTCTTATTTAAGATGACTATTCACCAACAGAATAATTTCAGCTTTAAAATTTTCAGACATGAAGAACTAAACTTTTGCATAGAAAGTCTGAGCTTTTTGGAGAATTCTGCAGCAGGAAATCTTTCCACTGAAGAACTGCACAGTGCTGATTTTTACCTTTTTATCCTGAATTCTGGTGTTTGGTCAGACAGTTCTGCAACCTAGAGAATTTAATCGTTATTTTCAGTGGCCTTTTTCATAGGACGTTTCTAAGAAATACTCTAAGGAAATTCTTTAACTATAGGAATGATGATCTGAAAACACTCAAATTCAGACCAAAAGTCCCAGTTCTGCTAAAATCTGACAAGAAACATTCCAGTTTTTTTTCCCAAGATGGCTTTGTTACAGAAATTTTTGGGCTGCTTTATAAAACCAGCACAGATGGAACAGGTGGAATTTTATTTCTTTACCAATGTAATTGTCTAATATGGACCAACAACACTTGCTGTTGTTCAGAAAGCTGAACTAACAGGCACCCACAGTGGAGTCCACACATCATGAAATAGAGATACAATATTACACCAGCCAGAAGATAAAAGGTCAGGAGAAGGCAAAGTATGAATTTACCTTGAAGGCAGTTGTCTAAATCTACAAGAACTTATGCTCTCTGCAATTGTCAGTTCATATTATTAGGATATTTAACATCCTAAAAGGCATTCAGGTTATTAATGGAGGATTTCTGTCAATGAGATAGAGCACATCTATAAAATGAGTAGTTTGGCAAGGCAACATACGTATATTGCAGGGAATGTAGGTTGATCATTGCCCAGCAATGGACCAGGACTGAGCTTTGGGGTTGGATGCAGAGGGTTTTCATGCCCGAGTCTGACTGCTGCTGGCAGCACTTGGTGATTCCCCAGCCTGCTTTCCAGTGTGCATCTCCATGTTGAGAAACAGTTCCAAGGCCCAGTTCTCTGCACATCCAAGCTTCTGCAGAAATCTAGCCATACTTATTGCATGCAAAACAAGATCTGAGCTCATATCTCAGTGTGGTTAAACCTTGCTGTATCTGATCATATCTGTGGTTATTCCCCTTCAAGGCAAAATACACTTAAGTAGACTTTGTCTATCCTGGTGATACTTTAATGCCTTGGTAGTTGTGTCTCTGTTGGTGCCAATCACCACACTGTTCATGTCAGACTATCCTCTTTCAGTTCAGAATTCACCTGCAAAATATTATAAGTAGGAACTGAAGAAAGGTGTGAAGAATCATCCTTCTCCTTTTTCTCCTTGCAAAAGTCTCCATCTATCACTGACAGAAGGATTCCAGATACCTGCTGTGCACAGTTTCTCCTCATTTATTGAGTATGGAAGGTGGATCCCTGAGGTTCTCTCATCCTATCTTTCTCTTAGTAGAATATACCTGCTCTTTTTGATGTACCTCTTAATTTTGTTTGCTGCTTCTTTTTTTTTTTTCTCTCTCAGGACCAGCTGAGAGAAAAGTTCCATGTAACTTTTTTCACTTTGGATTTTCTGCCAGGAGGATTTCTGGCAATGCGTACAGCTGGCAAGCTACATCTGGAGCTCTGGTTGGTGGAGGTGGGCAGGCTGAATGTTTTGATGAGTAACAGCCACAGATGAATGCCTAGATTCTGATAGTTGCCAAGAAGTTACACAACTACAGATCCTTTGGTCCCTTTAAGGTTCCCCTGGTCTTATTCTCTGGTATAAAGCATTTTGTTGCTCAGAATAACTAACCAGGAGAAGACTCTCAGTGACCAGATGCACTGTAGGGGTACATCATATCCTGGATAAGGGTTCAGAGGTAGGATCAACTGAGAAGGTCATAGGCATGCCACCCTCAGATATAAATTAATTCCTGGATGCCAAAACAACCCCTGAGAAATTCTGTCACTCCACAGGGAACAGAACAGGCTTCAGCCTAAGATGCCTAGTGTTTCAAACCAGAAAACAGAATTATCTCTAGAAGTTCTAGAACTGGAGATCATAATAATTCCCTCTGCCCTGATAGAATCACAGGATTGCCTAGGTTAGAAGGGACCTTTAAGATCATTGAGTTGAACCATCAACATGGGTGGACCGCTGCCAAAACCACTACTAAACCACATCCCTAATCACTGCATCTGCCTGTCTTTTAAGTATCTTCAGGGATCACTACTTCCCTGTTCCAATGCTTGACAATCCATGTGGTGAAGAAATTTCTCCTGATATTGAATCTAAACCTCTCCTCCAGCAACTTGAGGCCATTTCCTCTTGTCCAGTTGTCTGTTACTTGGCAGAAGAGACTGACCCACATGTCACCACAACCTCCTGACCAAATAACCTCTCTTCTCTCAGCCACTCCTCCTATTTCAGGTTCTCAGAACAAAAGCAAATTACCTATTGGCATAGAGCCTAGAGCCTTTAATAGATTTTGTTTGGACTCAATACTAGCATGTTTCTTGACATGAGGGAAGACATGGGCTGCTATTGATTCTAACCACCCTCTTCCCACTTCTGCAATTCTCAATAAAAGCAGTTACAAATCTAGTGAGAACACAGTGCATTTACAAACTGTCACTGTTATCCAAAATAAAAAATTTTACACCTTGAAGTGAGGATTTGCTATATGCTAGTTTTTCTATGCAATTCAGAATTTAATTTAAAAATTGACAGCAAAGAGCAAGATAGATATATCATATCCTGTTTCACATGGTGTCCCAGTGTCAGATAACAGAAAGTGAAAGAGTTAAGGTTTACAAGACACAAATGAAGATAGCACAGGTGTCTGTCTCAGCAAAATTGTCTATTCTGTGCCTCCTTTCTCTTCCTTTATGGATGAAATAATACTGCAAATACATTAAAGCAAGCAAGGGAATGTAGAACAATTCTAGTTTAACCAACGAGGGAGTCAAAAAATATGGGACAGCTACAGCAATTCTCCTTCATTAATAAAAGTCTATATATTGTTGCTCATTTCAATTAATGTATTTCCAAGAAAAAAATATCCTGCACTAAGTTCACTAACTGTAATCAAATACAGAGGGATCAGCTGAGCAGTTTACACCATCATCTCTCAAAACTCGAGTGTTCCAGCTAATGTTAACTGTAGTGTCAGCCCCCCAGTAGATAAGCCCGGATCTTGCTATACTGTGTATCATGGCTGTTGCACTTTTCATGAGTGTTGTATTGAGAGGCTGGAAACGGGGGAGGTACAAGACTGACCAACAGCACAGCACTGTGACAGCAGCCTGGGATGTGTCAGGGATGGTATAACCATGGTGTGAATCTGCACATCTCTCCCATGAGGAGTCTTGAAGATGTAACATTAGAAATGACTGAGATGAATAAATGTGTCCTGAAACTATTTAGCTCTTTGTAAGAGCAAGATGTTTTTAAATATTGGAATGCTCATTAGCTTTGCTTTCACACTATAACCTCCTTTTGGCCTTATAAAATATTTTAAATTTTTTTACAAATCTGAGTCCAATGTACTATTTGCTATAACTGGATTATTAATTACCGTTAAATACAGTGTTCTGCTATTGGAGAACATATGATAGACTGCATTAAGCTGGTATCTGCCATTTGAGCATTAAAACACAGTTAAAAGATTCATAGGCCAAGATATAATAGTCTGTTTTGTTGGACTTTTGTGTACCAGGTTAATGGTGTGACAGGTTTTGTACAATAATCCCATAGAAAAGAACTGTCCTGTCACAAGTTAGGTCTATACATGGCTGAATAAAAGCTGTCATTCCCCTATTTCCATACATAAAATGCCTACACTAATGAGCTTCTGTTAGGAAGGATCATGTTTCTACTGACTCAAAATGAAACTTTAAACAATTTAAAAAGAAGAAATATATGGACAACTCTGATTTGAATTTTGGAGGAAATGCAATTTATAGTCTTTAAGCATTTAAAAAAATCTTTAAGCATTTAAACAGCATTTATTCAAATGCTGTATTCACTAGTTCCACTGCCTTCCTACTTAGAAGCAAAAAATATTTACTTGGGAGAAAAACGTCATTTTTGGGGGGGGACAACCTTCCTAAGACAGGTCCTGAATCACAAATTATTCTTTGTTAAGAAACAAATTACATCACATTTTATATCAAGAGATAATGGTCTTTTCTTCCTTATGACATGACATTCACATGACTTTCAAGGAAAAAGAAGTCAGACACGAGCTATCATTAATTGTCTTTTTATTGTAGTTTTTAATGTACATGCAGAATTATAAAAGTGTCAGTTATATCTGTAAGCATATAACAAAAATGTAAATGCCTTGGATCAGCAATGTATTTGGATTAGGGACTAATAACTCTAAGTGAACAGACATCTTTCAGGATATACAATTTATATGGTAAATCAAGGTTTTCTTCAGAGTGATTTTCCCCATAAAAGATAAAATATTTCTTGTTTACAATCTATCTTGCTTCTTTTCAATACTGAAAAAATCCAATAATAGTACACTCTCCATTATGTACATAGAAAAACATAAAACTATATCCATACCAGTGTCTGTTTTAAATGCAAACAATAGTAGTTAATGGCTTTGTAATTTTTATTGTGCACCCTTTCCCCTCTCTCCTCCCACCCCCTCTTTAAAAAATGCAGCATTTCCTAAAGTTTTCAATGCTTTGGCAGAAATTAAACTGAAGGCACCCCCGTGTTAAGTAAAAGCAATATGTGAAATCTCAGCACTAAAAAAGCTGTAGGTGTACCAGACAGCTTCATACTCATACCAAGGGCCTAGTCTTGCACCCCCGAGGTCAAGAACTGGTTCGCTGGAGATGCCAATTGGAGCAGGCTCAGGCCCCAGTTTGGTTTACATTAAAGCTGTTCAGCCTCACAACTATTTTAAAAAATGCTTCACGCAAACTGCATGAGGATGCTGAAAGCACCTCTGAGCACAGTTCTATCACGAGGGCAAAAAAGCTCCAGTAGGTCACAGCATCAGGTGTGGCGAAGGCCTTCCTTTTAAGCCCTTGCCTTTCACAAACACGGCAGTTTCACACAACACCCTCCGTTTAAGACTTCCTGATGTTGCTGCTCATCTGAAAAATGCACAGACCAATCCACAAATGTGAAGCTTCTAAAACATCCCTTGCCGTGGATTAGACTGGATGTGGCAAAGCTTCAGTTCTCCAGAAAGTAACCCAGGCACTAGTAGCGTGGGCAGGGAAGCTTCGGAAGCGGATAGGAAAGTTTCTCTCAGGGGCAGCTCCTCCTTGGCCTCATGTGGCTTGTGTTTGGCACACCTTCACTTTTCTTGTAACTCAGGGCTATCTGTGGCATACTCGCAATATCTATTTATATGAATGCTTTGCAAAAAAAAAAAAAAAAGTTAAAAATGAAGCCTATGAGAGAAACATCTAAATGCTCACTAAGGGATGTACTATAAGCCACAGCTGGGAAAACATTTCCATAATGGCTGGTTTTAGTTCTCAACTGCAGCTTGCTCCTACAGTCCTGGAGAAATGACTAGATGTGAACCTCCAAGAGAGAATGAGAGAGAAAGGCACTGACCAAAGCTTTTTATGCACACAAAAAGCTTTCTGGTGTCACAGTCTCCAACCTGATAAAGTGTTGGATTTTCAGGACATATATTAGTTCAGTAATTTGTTTAATTAAACTAATTTATTCATAGTGCATCATATCTGACCATGGCTGAAAACAGCTGCAGTCAAGTGACAATAGAATTGAAAAAGAATATTCTGCTAAAACCTCCCAGCTGGTCACGTTCATTCTGCTGCAATAGCTCTGAGTTCTTTGGCCACAATAAAATGAACGGCTTTATAGTGTTGGAAAGCATTTTGTTGTTCTTCAGTATCACTGTGGATTTATCTCACAAGGAATGAAGGGTGAGAGAAAAAGCCATCCAACAACTCTTCAGTCTCTGAATTGAACAGCCAGTAAAATTATATGCAGCTGGCATGGAAGAATAGCCATTTAAGGTTAGTTTGAAATGCAGACTGAAGTGAAAAAAAATAGAAAAAAAAAAAAAGAAAAGAAAAAAAAAAGAAAAAAGCAAGTAGTCCAGTAAGAATTAAAAGTAGAAAAGGAAACTAAGTGATTCTTTGTTTTGGGCCAGTATATCCACCACCAGTTGCTGTATGTTGCTTTGGGAAACAAAAAACTGGCACCAAAACACTCCAAAGAACACAAAACCCCCACCCCCTTGCTAAACTGATGGCTCTCCTTGAAATGTCCCTCAGATCTCTTTCCGTACTGTGAAGCGGATGCTGCTGAACATTTTGCCTACGGCCTCAAAGAGTGGGTCGCAGAAGGTGTGGATGCAGATGGAGTAGACGCGGCTAATGCACTGGATCTCAATCAAGTAGCTCCTTATACACGGCACCACTGCCCAGATGTGCAGGAATGACAAAATGGCAAAGTAGATGCCCCAGATGAGAGCCATCGGGATGCCAAAGATTGCTGACAGTAAACGATAAAACCAGTATTTTGTTACAGTGAAGGTGGTAAAACTGGCCTTCCAAATCCCATCAAAGCTGTGTGTTCCCTCTGGTTCAGCAATCACATCTTCAAAATCAATCTGCAGCAAAGAACAGAAAGTCAGCTCAGTCAGATATTCACATCAAGAGTGGATTCCAGAAACCCCTCTCCTGGAGAGCAATGGTCCCCTGCAACAAAACACATACTTCTGCATGTACTTCTGACATCCCAATATGATTCAATGCTTTTTAACACATAATTTAAACCAATCTTCAGTAGTTATCTTTGTCCAGTGACTACCAAGGAGCCTTCAAGACTAGCTCAGAACTGGACCTCTAACTTCTAGATGGAGATGATGACAAAACAGAATATATGTTCTTTTCCTGCAGCCCTAAGGGTATGCAGTGCCCTTAAAGTGTAGGTGAACAGAACCATTATGCTTTTGTCTAACATAACTGTTATACACTTTTATGAATGGAATAAATGCAGCCACTATGATTTTTTACACTCCTCAAGCATGTATCAATAAAGTGTGTTTTATTTGCCCAAATTTTCCCACTCCTCCTTGTTGAAATCATTGTTGAATTTAAACATTGAACAAACAGTAAGGCTAGCTATTTAAATATATACTTTGAAACAGGCATAGATAGTTCTTATTAGGCTGAAAAATAAAATGTTAGATTTAGATCTGCATCAGATGGAGCTCTTCTTTAGCCTGAAAGGATCAAGGAGCTCTTTCATCTTATAAATATAAGGAGACCCTTCACATCAGAGCCATTTTTTTCTGTTCTACCCTGTTTATGTGCTAACACCCTGCTCATGAAAGAGATAGCCAGGTTAACATGTTAATATTTAGAAGGAACACACTCTTTCACATATTTCATAGTTTTGGCCATTAATAAAGAGTTCAGAAAGTCACCTAAGGAAGCAGTGCATTCCAACAGGCATATTTTATAGCCCTCTGTTGAAATACCGAGCTATACAGGAAGCTTAATTGTCATAACATTTCTCTTAGAAAATTAACAGAATTGTGGTGATGGTTCAGCTCTATGTCACATGAACATGTGTTTGATATAACCCACAATACAGGATATTCAGTTTAGTTAGCACAACCGATTGTATAGGTGCTGCATTCAACAGGAAAGAGAACATCACAACACTATTCCTCTGTGAGAAACTAAACAACTGTTTAAATCAGATGAAAGGGAAAAAAAAGAAATTGCATTTCTGGGATTGGATCCCAAAGTCAGATGCTGCTGCTAGAAGTGAAGGTTTACAGGAGAAGGGTAAATATGACATAGGTCAGCAGCCTCAGAAACTTGGGCAACAGTGTCTTACCATGCTGCAAGGATATACACATACACACAGTGTAAGTATTGCTTATACTGTAGGGAAAGGCTTACAGTCACCTCTTTTAAGAAGTGGGAAGAACTCCTCCCTCTCTCTTGCTGAATCTCTCATCACTTCCAAACAGAACTTACCAACAAAGACAAAACTCCGTGGATGGAGAAGTCAATAATATCTACTAATAATATCTACTATCTACTAATAATGGCATCTGACTGTCCCCCTCAGATGATTTAAGGATTTGTATGTTGTTCATCCATCCCATTCAACTGAATACAGAGAAAAAAGTATTCCTGGGTTTATGGAGCAAATATATTTTCTTTCTGGAAGACGCTAGGATCTGTTTTCTGCAGCTATTCAAAAGCTAACTTTTCATTGTAGATCATATTCCATGTTAGCTCATTTTCAAAGAAAGTGGGTCTTCTTGGCTTACCATCAACATTTGCTTTGAAAACAGACAATAAACATATACAGGTGATGACAAACAAACCCAAGATGATTGGAACAAAAAAAAAAGTTGTTTTTCAAAAAATGCTACTACATGAACACTACTCTTTTTCCCTCCTAGGTTAAGTATGGCTCTCTAAAACATCTGGCAATTTATTACATACTTCCCACCATCTGATGTGACCACTGTGAGGGCCAGTTTATGCACCCAGCCATCAGACTGCAGTTCAGTGTATTGAGAACTCATCAGGGTCACATCTACAGTTCAGCTGTGGTGGAGACTTGCATTTTTTCAACTGGTCCATATGGGAAATATTAAATTGCAGCAAGAGAGCAAGTTCTCCTTTTCAGGGTGGGACCTATTTTTATCACCAAAGCATGCTTTTTTCTGCATGAAAAAGGCAATAGGTTAATGTGAAGTTTCTAGAGCAAGATTGGCCTGTAATTTGATTCCTTTCGAAAGTGTTCATTATAGTGAATGCTTTACTGAAAATAAAATGGAAGCCAGTAAACTCATTGGTTTTCAAGTTAAATAGTAAACTCTTTGTAATCATTATTCTTAGTAATTAATGTTTTTAGCTGGCTGTGAGCTCCAAGCTGTGAGCTCCAAGATGTCCATGGAATTAATCCTGGGGAGCTGACAGAACAATTATGCCATAGAACATTTCCAGATGGACAGCCCTGTCCTCATTCCAGGAGATGATGCTAATATTAGAACATTTATGATATATCTTTGGCCAGGATTTCCAAGCTCAATTCATACACTGTTGTCCTAAAAGTACTCAGGAATCAATCTTCCTGTGAGAAAAAAAAAGTGGTGTATTTTTGTCACAAGGAACCTTAAGGAGGAAGCCCACTTGGAGTAATTTTAACAGTAGAAGTGTCTCTACCAATGCATACAACCTCAATAAATAGTACTGTAGGGCTATAACTGATGCCTCAGCATCACAGTATTACAGAATGGTTTGGGCTGGAAGGAACCTTAAGTATCACCTAGTTCCTATCCCCTTGCCACGGGCAGGGCTGTCTCCAATTAGACCAGGTTGCTCAAAGCCCTGTCCAGCCTGACCTTGAACACTTCCAGGGATAGCCCAGGGATGCACAGCTTCTTTGGGCAGCCTGTCCTAATGTCTGTCTCACCACCCTCATAGTGAAATACTTCTTCCTCTTATCTAAATCTCCTCTCTTTCAGTTTAAAACCATACTCCTTGTCCTATTGCTACACTCCCTGGTAATGATCCCTCCCCATCTCTTCTGTAGGTTCCCTTTAGGTACCAGAAGGAGTTATAAGGTCTCCCAGGAGCCTTCTTTTCTCCAGTCTGAACTATCACAGGTTTTTCAGCCTGTCCTCATAGGATAGCCGCTCCAACTCCCTGATCATCTCCATGGCCCTCTAAACCTCATCCAAAAGGTCTGTCATCTTTCTCATTTCATTATTCCTTGAGACCCATGTTCCTCTTAGTATAAGGGAGTTGATCAACTGAACTTGAGAGTTAAAAGACAAAAAAACCCTCAAAACACTCTCTGCTGAATACTGTATTAAAATGAAGCTGTTACCTTCCCGAAAGCCATAAAATTAGGTACATGTCAAGGGAGTACAGCTAAAACTAGAATGTGAATCGCTGTTGTGCTATCCATAGTAACTCATCCACAGCAGTGCGCACTCTAAATAAAGACAGGCAAAGAGCGGAGGCAATCTGGGCTCTTCTACTTCTCAACTCATACTGATTCTCTGGCTGGGAAACACTCTATTTGTTTCACTGTTCAGGCGGTACAGATAAGTCCTTACACTGCAGGAACCAAGATATCAGCCAGATTCTTCCTGCACGGAACCACTCCCATGAAAGATCCTGTTTTTAACTCCCTGGGATCAGTTCTCCAATGGCAGCAGGTGGAATATGTGACTGGATGCATTTTGCCTTGCTGTAGGTCACGTTTACATTGCTGGGATTTCTTGCTCCTCAGTCTTGTCTCTTACTGTCCTCTGGTTTTCAGTTCAGCAGCACTCAATGGTGAGTGTCATAGGACTGATAATGGGACTCCAAGTGAACTAAGCACATTAAAAATAGGACTGTGAAGAGAAAGAAGTGGCCAAGGGAAGAAAGACACTCTAATTTCTGGAAATGAACTTAAATGGCTTGCAAGGAAAAGATACATTTTTTAGGTTATTGTCCTCAAGGTCACTTTTGACAAAGCGTCATGCACATGTAAATCTGTGATGAGCTCTGTTTTATCTACATAAAGGTATCCTTAGATTAGGCACAGGTCCTGCTCAGTGCATTTCTGTTCTTCCAGAGCTGTCAGAGTGCCAAGCTCATGACAATACAGGCATGGTCACTTGTAACAAGGAGAGAAGCAAAGGAAATCAGTTTTGACCCTATAAAGGATGCTAATAACTCACTACAGCCTTCTGTTTCAGCCAAAGATTAAACACCATAAACTCCTGTTCCAAGCCTACAATACACTTCCTGACTTCAGCTATTCTTTGTTTCCTACTATTCAGTTTGGTAAAACCCATTTTTAAATTGCTTGAAGCTTTTGGCTGATTCTGCTATGAGAATTACTGCAGCTTCTCTTGCTCTGCATATGGTTATTAAACTTTTATCAGGAAATCAAGGAACCTGCTTTGATTCTCAGAGATTTATTCACAGGAAAGGGAAATAGCACGGGGAATTTGTCTTCTTTTTTCAAATCCTGCTTAAAGAAAAAAACTATCAATTGAAAAAGCCTAACAATTACTGCTTATTTAATTTTTTTAAAAAAACATCTCAATTGACTCAAGAATATAAGGTTTATATGTGGAAGCATTTGAGCTGCTGACACTTTAGTCCCCATGCATTCAAACTTGTCAGGCTGGAAAACTGTGTCCAACACCAGCCTCCAGGTCCTGCCTACCAGCTTCTTCTCAAGAGCTTGTTCTTTGAGGTATACATTAGTCATGATGTAGAAAAATTTACTGTGCTGGGTCTATCAGCAAAACTGATGGTTACGGCCATCAGTGTTTTATGGGAGCTTTGACCTATTCTAGTCTACATTTCTCTGACTGTGACTGCAATTATTCAAACCTTTGTGTATAGTAGCTGGGTGGTGCTGCTGCTGTGCTCACAGCACAGTTAGCATAGACAGGCAACACTGCACCTGCACTGACAAGGAACCCAAACCAGCGCTGAGGATGTCTACAATTTTTGAGTCAGTGAAGGATCTCTCTTGACTGATCCTTACTGGATCTCTCTTGACTGATCACTAATATCCTGGACCAAGCAAACCACTTAAATACACACACAACTTGATAACATCAATTGTCCCACTAATGTCAAAATGCTTACATGCTCTGCCAGAGCACAGTTATAGTCTAGTCTGACTATATATCTATTCAAGAAGATCATAGAATAGTTTGGGTTGGAAGGGACCTTAAAGATCATCGAGTTCCACCCCCCCTGCCACAGGCAGGGACACCTCCCACTAGATCAGGCTGCCCAGTGCCTTCCCCAACCTGGTCTTGAACACCTCCAGAGAGGGGGCATCCACAATCTCTCTGGGCAACCTGTTCTCAACATCTTCCCAACGCTCTTTTGGGCTGTCCTTCAGAAGGAGATGAGAAAATATCACAAGATGTCACAAGTTAGTTTTCTTTACATTTTTAGTGGAGTATGGGAACTGTCTTCACTACTTACCCTGTGCAGGTTTTAAACTGTTTCTTTCCTGACACAGAGTTTGCAAGCAGAATATTGTCTTACTAGATTATATTGTGTCCTGTAAGACCTGGAATAGACATACGGAAAAAGGTAGACCTGATCTTTTCTCCGTTCTGATAACTCAACTTGTAAAAGTTCCAAATGCATCCAGTGTCTTTTTAATCACAGAAAAATGTATAAAAGATCACAATTTACATTTGTGAGGTGATATTCAGGACAGGTGCAGCACTATAATCTTTGGAGAATGTTGTGTTCTATGTTACTAAAAATTAGAAAATGCATAAGCACATGAAATCATTACTAGCTATTTGAAACTTAAAAATTGACATTTTACATAGGTGGAAAACAAAAGCATCACAGCAGAAGCAAAAAATGCCCTAAAGCAATAAGCTAACAACCATTCTGTTAAATCAGTGATATAACCTAAACTTCTAAATGTTTCCTTGACCCTTTGAAGTGTTATGCTTCCATATCTGCTGGCGCTTGTCTTCCTGAACAGTTATTAGACAATGATGAAAAAGTGTATTAGATTGCTTCTACTGAATCCATAAGAAAGTGTATGGAAGGTGTTTGGACTCACAGGGCTAAAGCTGTTCTTCCCTCACTACTCAGACACCAGGAAACTTCACTGTTTCAAAGCTGTAGGGTGGAGCAATTGGCAGCACTTCACAGCTGCAAGGCTACCTGAATGAGGAACAGGAGGAAGCAGGGCTGTCAGTGCTGCAAATGGATCTAGCACTTTCCCAAAGGATGCGCATCCTCATTTTGGTTACATGGGATTCCAGGTTGAACAGTATCTTCAACTTGTTTCTAGTCTAAAATGTCATTCAACCTTTTAAGAGTTTATCTAAGGTTAAGCAGAGAAGCCAATACTTTGTTCCTGAAAACAGGCAGCTTCATGATTCCTACATGTTCTACTTCTTTGTTAATAATTGCTTTCAGCAGCAAACACTAGGTGCTCTCAGGTGTGTTATAAAGCCAAAACTCAGAACCTCAGGATAATACATAGGTGGCTACAAAATGTGGACATTCAGCAGTGTTCAGAGAGGGTATACATTCCACTACAAGACAAGAAACATGGCAAACATCTAATGAGGGAACTCCAAGTCTACCACCAGGCTGGGATGCAACAAGGTTAGGGTCTTCCCATTGGCCTTGGATTCTTGATGCTGTGCCTTAGAGCTCACTACTTTTCTGGGGACCTGCCAGATTAGTGGGAACAACACCTTGCCTTCGCACAAAACCAGATGCTATGAATGTGGATGGCTTGGACCAAAGTTTTTGTGTGAAGCATAAAAATTACAAACAAAAAATTCCTAGGCAAAAGAAGCCCTACATATGCAAGCAGAACTGTTCCACCCTACTTACTGGTTCAAACTGGCCAATGAATTTGCCTTACATTCCCCCTTGCTCTGTGCCTGCTTTGCATAATATGTCAGGAAAAGAGTGTTCTGCTGGCTCATCTCTTAATGGAAACAGCAAATCTTTCCTGAGCGCTATAGAGTATGCCAGAAAAGCAAACAATTCTTAACAAACAAGGATGTTCATGATGGAAAGTATATTTGAAGGACTATTTTATTCTAGCAGGAGTAAACCAGTCCAGTAAGGACAGACCCCCTACTGTGCACATAACAAATATTCAAACAACTTGCAAACAATCTTGAACAATGCTATGGCTTAGAAAAAAGCAGTGATTGCTGGTTACCATTTCAGAAAGTGAAAATCAAAGAAAGTAACAAAAAAAATAAACTGCTACTAATTACTGAGAGAACAATGCCCAGCTCCCTGCTCATGCTGAACTGCTGACAACATCCCAGAAAAGCCCTGGTGATGGGCTTTGTTTTATCAGATGAGCAGGCTCATCAAAATCTACGGAAGTACTCGTGAGAAAAAGGTGACTGATGCCAACGAGTCAGCGCTGTAACAACCAGCCACTCCTCCAGAGATCCCTTCCTGAAGCATTTGCTTCCCTTGTCTCAACAGACACCAGCAGAAGCAAAGCTGAGCAGCTTCAAGGAGACATCTGCACTCCACTGAAGCACAGCAGAGTTTCCTGTGCAGATGGGGATGTCATATCAGCCAGTTCCTTGGAAAACATGTTACTCTTGTCAGAGCAAGCTGTCAGAAAATAAAGGTGCTGTTCTCTTCCATGGAAACCAGGCTGCTGGGAGGTTATTGCTGCTTTCTCAAAGAAAAACTCTTCAGAAGCTCCCTTCATTTAATTTTTTTTTCATATTCCACAGTTCCTTGTTTGACACACCCATTTCAACAAAAAACTCTGATACATCTGTGTGTATGTGCTTCCACATATGTCTATCTGTTTGTACGCTTAGGTATGATCAGCAACATGAACACTGGGGGGGAAATTTTAACTGCACTAAAAATAATGGGAATTCTTTATGGATACCAGTGCGGTCTGGGGTTAATCAGAATCCAGAAACATTAATAAGAGTAAGGATATTCTGTAAGCAGATTATATTTCATTATTTTCATATTATCCTTTATTTCATACATATACATTCAATGTTATATTAAATTAAATAGATTATATTCTTTTGTCCTCAATGCAGGTTTACAGACCTTCTGTTGACATAACAAAATGCCATTAAGTATAACTATTTAGAACTTGCACTAGCTTCATCCCTCCTAAATTTAGGCACTAGGGGGAAATGGAAATAAAGTGTCTGGAGTGGGGAGAAGGACAAGCACCGTCGGAGGGTGCTCTAGATGTGGAAACCACTTTTTCTCTTTCTCATTGGTAAAAAGAGTCTAAGAAGAGATTCTTAATTAGTTATATTTTCCACAAAACCCCCACAAACACATTCCTGTTTACTGCTGCAAGCCTGTATGATTTCTTTTCACCTTTTCCCACATTTCTGCCTACATATACTTACTGTTGACAGTGAGTGTGCAGCAGTGCCTTGCCATTCCTTAAAAAAAATTTGTTTCTTCAATTCTCCTGTTAGAAGGCTTTCTTATGGAAGATACTGGTCCTTAAATTTGAGGCAACTATTTATTTCTTTTTATTCCATAAAAATCGAGATATCATTAGCCTACACTTCTGTTATAAGCTGCACTAGAACACACATGTGAAATTTGACTCCATAAAACAAAGGGACACTTTATGACTGATGTCTGCGGGAGATACTAACCTCACCTTGAGGGAAAACAAACTTTTTTTTGTACAATTTATTTGAATTCTGACAGGGGTTTTCAAAGTTGACAGAGGAAGCATTGCAATGTATGAGGCTCTCTTAGGCTTTTTTGGAATTCGAAGTATAAATTCAGCTCAGCGGGAGGAACTTTGACAGAGAACATGATCCTTTCACCTTCAGCTGTGAGAGTTTCTCCACACTTCTTATCTATGAAGCTCTATTTATCAGTTCCCATTTGTTTCAAAATGAAGTACATGGGCAAGATAAATAGAAGGCTATGAACAAACCCCATCCTTCTACAGCCCACTAACATCTGCAGCAGAGCTCCTTTATTATGTTGAATAAAACAGGGTGCAATTTTTATCAATTAATGTGTTCATTAGAGTGGGGATAGTGGCGCTGAAATTTTTGTCCTTTTGAATCACAATCTGATGACATAATTTCTGACAAGAATGATACTGTGTAACAGTCAAAGGGTTTTTTTGAAACTATCAAGGACATTTTAAAAGAAACCTGTCAGAAAAACATAAAAGGACTAACAGAGTGAAACCTGCATCCCAAATAAATCAAATGAAATTACATGGCATTTCTCTTCTATCTTGAAAACAACAAATCCTTTTCAGTTTAAGATGGTATTTATTACTGTCGTTTGCCTAGAACAGAGAGATGGTAGGTCTGGATAAAAAAAGATCAAAAAATCAATCATTGATATCATCTTTTGTGTGTAGCTCAGTTGGGAGAGCATCAGACTCCTAATCTGAGGGTCAAGGGTTCAAGTCCCTGTCCAGGTCTGAAGCTTGCAAGAGTTGGGCTGATGGTTGGACTTGATGATCTGAAAGGTCCCTTCCAACCTAGATGACCATGACTATCTTGCTGTTTGTTTATATTTGAGAGCTGTGGCAAATACCAATTAAGCTTAATGAAAATTGTATCTCTCTTCAGTTTTTCAGACATCCTAAGTTTTACAGAATCATCTGAGTTGATTTGCATTTTCCTCTCTCTATTGTCTAAAATACAATAAAGATCACATTCTCACTGGGAATCTCATGGGGATTATTAATCTCATTTTCCCTTTTGCCTCTAGAGAGCTTTGAATTTCAATTGTTTTTTGTTCAGTTTTAGACACCCATACTCTCTGCAACAGAATATGGTATTTTTATCCTTATAAGGGACTAGAAATTATTAAAATAATTAACATTGTTCTTAAAATTTTCTAAGGTATAATCTTAATTAGGATGAATTTATCACAAAGTATTTGTCTCCATTCAATCTGAGATAGTGTCTGATAAATCCTTGCACAAGGAACATCCAAGCTGAATCATTGGCTCTGTTCCCATGGCCATCAAATGGAGATTTTCCTATGGAGCTATGAGTCATGTTCATCATGCCTAGCAAGAAGGCAGTGCATAAGGCTTTAATAATACTAGGAACTCCAGCAGAAACACATTTTTTGAGAAAGAAGCTTTCATTAGGACAAATGCTGTTACTATCTGTAATCTTATGAACATTCAGAAATTCCCTGTGTGGGAAGTCTTAATTAATGTGCAAGAAAACAATTTTTCAGAACCTTGCTCACTCCTCATGTAAACTGGTATTCACCATAACTTGAGTTTTTAATCTCTTACTCCTAGACTAGTTTTGGAAGAAATGTTTAAGACAGAATTGCATCACATGGATAACCAAAGTCAAACATTTGAATATTCTTGCATTTTAAATCTAAACCCCACAGATGGACACAGGTATGAGACAAAGTTTCAGAATCATTTCACTTAAGTGCGGATGTGTAAAAGCAAGGTGCCACGTCTAAGCTATGTGTATGGTCAGTGGAGACAAATATGCACTTTGAGAACACAACTTCTCCTGTTACAGAAAAACTGTGGATCTGCCTCCAGAGGTATCTGACTTCCATCACTGCCAAGAGCAAGATTCCAGATAACAAGCTTAGACGAGAAGACACACATTTATATTGATGTATTTAAACATATAATGATAGTGATGCATCTAAATGTATATTTCTATTTTCATGGGATTTTTCACAATATCTGAAAACAAAGAACAGGATCATCAGAATCTGTATTAAATGCAATTGAATTCCTTGTTTCAGAAAAAGCACCTGACTGAGTACTGCTTTTCTCTCACTTTACCAAGTGAAGAGTAGAACTCTGTACATCCCAGGTTGATGCCTACTGTCACATCAGAGTGGCAGTCCTAATGCCTTATCCCTCTCATCCAAGAGGAGAGGATGATGCCTGACTTCCTTAAAGGAGGTTCTGTTTGTGGAGATGGGAGATGTTCTGCCTAGTCATCTCTTCGTGCATCTTGTACTGTTCTAAATCCAACAGGGAGGAACTGTAATCATAAGGGATCAGATAAAAAGGTAAATTGTTTTTTAAAAACATGCTCTCCTTTTATTAGAAATTGGCAGTAACTGTAAATAACTTTCAATTGGCTCAGTAATAGTTTCCCTCCCACTGGCCTGCATAAAGGTGCTATGGTTTTTGTCAACATCTGACTAAAAATTCCTGACTTTTCTGTGTAGTGAGCTGAATTGCCTTTATATGCATAAGCTGTAAGTGGAAGGCATGAATATGAAACTGTTTAAAACTTGGTACAAATGTTCAGTATCCTTACATCTGTAGCCAAGTACCGGATTTTTTCCCAGGACTCTTATGCAACAGACAGCAGATAGACAGTATTTGTTTAAAACTAAATAATTGTGTTCTAGATGGTAGACCACTCACAGGCCTTTCTTCCTGGCATGACACCACAGGAAAAAACTACAATCTGGATGCAGATGTAACTCCACCTTTGGTCCTCAGTAGTCCCAAAAGAGTAGACTTTGCAGGGTGGGCTGCAAGGTCCAACACCATCCTAAGTAAGGAACAAGGAAGAACTGAGAAGCGCAAGCTGCAGAACACCATTTTTCTCCTCTGCTTCTTCCAAAGTCTGTAAACTTTGTGCAGACTTGACTACAGACACTTAGAGAAACTCTGAATTCCAAAGAACTGGAAGGCTGTCATATAGCCATGCTCCAGAAAACACAAATATTGTGCTGGGAAACAGGAAGAGCAAAGGCTGAACTTCACAAACCTTCATGTGAATTCTCCATCATCAGGGAATGAATGACAGAAAAAAACCCTGATAATTTTTCTATCCTGCTTCCTGCATCTCATCACACACAGAAGAAACCATGGGACATAAGTCCAGGAATAGAATAGACCAATGAAGGATGTATGAAATAGATACAATTCTGCTGCAAAAGAGCTGTATCATCACCAGATGACTCCTGGAGAGCTCCCAGCTCCACAGAGGCTGTTTCTCCCTCACAAGATTCTCTCCTTGCCTCCTGCATGACCAGCCAACTTCACAAGTCAGCATCTCAAGGCATGGGGACTACCACTGTAGGTTCTCCCCCTGCCAAGGTGACGCACAACGGCAGTTGTGTGAGGAAGAAACTCCTTCCTTTCCGCTCCCTGCTGAAAGAATTGGAACAGGAAGGAAATTCTGGTGATTTTACTGGATTGTGCTTCCTCCAGCACAGTACTGCCAACTCTGTTGTCTGTAGATCTCAGCTTTGGTAAGGCCTCACTTTCCACTCCCCTCTGGACATAAATACAGTCATTCACCGCACTATTCCGGAAACCTCCCAGCACCTTAGCTTCTACTTGGTAGAAAATTTGAAGATAAACCACAAGTAAGTGGAGGTCACCAACACCTTTGGTATAAAGCCGCTCCATGTGTCTAAGTTTTTATTAAAGGTTCTTGACCTGTTCCTCTCCCCTGTTGCTGCCCACATATCTGCTGTAGAGGAAGCCCTGATGATGCTGCATGTTGCACATCCAGGGAACATGTCTCCTGCTTCTCACAAGCAGGGTTATTTTTAAAAAGTGTTATGGGAAGTATCTGAATGCAGACAACACTGAGGCCTTTTAGAGAGCTGCTTACAGAGCAGATTCCTCATTCTCTGTCTAATCATTTGTGCTTCATGGCTGACTGATTTGTCCCCAGTTTCCATGCTGTTGTGCCTCATAGTCAAGGGGCAAGAAATGCATTAAATGCTGGATAAAAAGCAGGTTCTGAATCTAGAAAAATGCAATGGATCTAAAAACTAAGCTGAGCCTGAACCATACTTCTGTTGTGACGAAACTCAAGAACTTTTTTTCTCTGAATCTTCTGAATCTCAGGACCTGACTGAGCCTGGGATTTTTCACACTCTGCCTGGAAGTTTTAAAGCTGAAGTAAGAAAGGCAGATGCATGACAGAAGGGGATCACAGACTGTCAGCAAGACCAAGGCAGGAACTGAATCTGTGTATCTTCACTCTAGTTCAAGCCTGTCCCCTATATACTGGGTCTGAACTTTATTGCTATGTCTAAATAAACCAGAATTCTGTCAAAATTCCTCCCTCTACTTTTCAGGTTAAACCTATCCGTGAAATACTAACCCAAAGTAATTCTTGTTCATCTTTGTAGCAAGACAGAAAAACACTGCTTTATGATGTCCACATTAAAAAAAAAAAAATGCTGCTGGATTTATGACGCAACAAAGATCCTGTCTGGTTAATATCAACTTCATTTTGATTAGTTCCTGTGTCTTGATATGACTATGTGCACTACCAGGAGCTCCCTTGCTGACACGGAGGCAGTAATGGTTTTCAACAAATGTGTTGGCCCACAATTATTTCAAAATGACAAATTGAAAAAGTTGTTTTTTCCATTCCTATAATTCTCATTTTTAAGCTTTTTTCTAGATGCTTAGACTTAACAAACTTTCTTATTCACTGCTCCTGTGGGAGGCAGAGAGGGGAGTATGAGCTTTTTGGATGCTGCCACTTCTTTTGAGTCCGTTAGGAGTTTTTCCATCAGCGGTCTCCCTCTTTTCCCAGCAGGATCTTTCTTTCCCTAGTTAAGTTTGTGGACACCCGAATTCTGACTTGCTTGGGGGCTATGACTCATCTTCAGAAGGTCTGGTTGCTTTGGGGACTTCTTCTGTTGATGTATGCAGTAAACCATGATGTAGCCACATGCTTCAGCTCCTTGCATTCACTGTACTACTCAGCTGCTCCCCCATGGGGAGGAGAAAAAAGAACTGCTCCCTTCCTTTTCAATATCAACCATTTTAATGGAACTTTTGTACCACTAGGTACAAACATCGTAAACTTTATGCCTTTTCTTTCTAGATTGCAAAAGCTGAAAATTACTCCTTAAAGATCTAGCCTGCTCCAAGAGAAAATTCTTAGCATTGAACTAGCATGGTGGCTAATCATATTCATCACCTTCAAATTGTGTTGAAGTCAGTGGAATTTAAGGTTACTCAGGACACTGCTATGTTGCCTGCACATAGCATGAATTATTTTACTGACATACATTCAGGAAAGAGTCCAACCTTTTGATTGTCTGGAAACAATGTAATATTTCTCTTTTTCAGTAACAGGTCTTCCTGACCAACAAATATGGTAAACTGCACACGCTGACTCTGCTGGACACTAAATAAGCCTGTTAGTATCTTAGTCACACACTATGTCTGAGCAATTCACATTTGTCCTGGGTTCTGGCAAGCCCTGAGGACAGCATCCTTAATTTTCACATGCAAAGTATAAAATCTCTCTGCTAAGATGATCTCTACAATTTTGTCTGACCAAAGTGACTTCAAGTAAAAATTTCCATCAAATGTCTCTTGACAAAACAGTCAAACTCTTCATTAAAACCCTGAACAGGGGTTCAGGGACACCAGGACACAGATTATGCTTAGCTTGTTTCCATTTATCATTTCTTGAGGAAAGGAAAATAATCGAAGGAAACAGAAAGAAACAAGGAAATCAATCCAAAGGATAACCGGGACCTGCTTTGCATCCATTTGGTTTTGGCTGGGTGACTGTCCCGCAGCCCATGCACAGCTGAGACTGAGCTGGTTTGGTACCACCTCCCTGCCCTGCCGTTATCCATGCCCGAGGGAAGGAAAATCCCTCAGCCAGTGTTACAGTCACGCAACTTCTTTCCACCGCTCTAGGACGGGATGTCCCGGCTGCAGGGGCTGAGCCGCCAGCGGACAGCTGCAGGAGTCCTGGCGTCGGGGCAGCCCTTTCCACGGACGGTTGTCGCCAGCCCCCGCCCCAGCGGGGAACATCCCCACAGCGTCCCGAGAGCGCAGGGACAACTCCACCGCGATCCCGAGAGCAGCACAGGACTCCAGGAGGCTGTCCTGGCCCTCTCCCCTGTACCCTTTCCCTTTTCTCTAAATAAAAAATAAAATAAGTAAATTATGAATATGTCGCCCCTCTTCCGCGCGGTCCTTTCCGTCCAGCAGCAGGTGGAGGGGGGCGGTGTCTGGCTGCTGTCGGCCGGGGAGAGCCCCGCGTACTCTGCCTGTCCCGTCCCGCCTCGTTGTCCCCTCCGTCCCTTACCTTGACCACGTCGTCGTTGAGGTGCTTGGGGTCCCTGTTGACCAGGTCGATCTCTTTGGTGTGCACGTCGTGCACCGCCTTTTCGCTCAGCTCGTCTGCCATCATCTTGTTGTTGGGCTTGTAGATGTTGCCCTGCTCCCTGATGGGCGCCGTGTAGAGAAAGCCCTGCGGAGAGGAGGGAGGAGAGCTGGCGGGAGGGGCGAGCCGCGGAGGGCCGGACCGGGCAGGGCAAGGCGGGGCAGGGCAGGGCAGGGGAGGGGAAGGGAGGCCGGACTGTGGGGAGGCGGCGGCGAGTCCCGTGGGGAGCGCGGAGCGGCGAGAACCTGGCTGCGGGGCGGCCCCGGCCCCGGTTAGGCTATTTAAGCGCGGCCCCGGGGCGCACACCACACCCCCGCCCTACAGGCAGGGCGTTAGCTCTCTATCCTGACCCCAATCCCGGCCCCGCACCTCTCCGTTCTGCTCCTTCTGCGTTGCCCCAGGGCGGAGCGCGGCCCCCCCTATGCGGACCCCACGGGAGAGCGGGCAGCAGCAGCGCCCTCCCCGCACTGCTCTCCCCACGTAACCATTCCCACGCTGACATCCCCACGCCACCATTCCCGTACTGCCCTCCCCACAACACTCTGCCAGAGCCTACCGAAGCACGGAACCCGCACGGTACCCCCAGCGCTCTCACGCTACCGCCCTCACCATACTGTCCTCACTCTATCCCCTTCCCCGCATGGCCACCAGCCTGCACACAACACACCGGCATCCTCGCGCCAGCACTATCCATATTCTGCCCTCACCGTGGCCCCGGCCCGCCCGCACGGGACGAGCTCCCCGGGTCCCGTCCCTTGCCCGCAGGTGCCCGGTTGCCTGCCCTCCCCCGCCGAGGCGTCCCCGCTCTTCTGCGGGACAGGGGAACACAGAGTGAGACCAAGCCGCTGCAGGTACCAGGCGAGGAAGACGGTAGGATGGCGTGACAGCCTCCCGGCTCCGTCCCCACGGCGGTTCCTACCTCCGAGTCTACGTATTTGGTGCCGGACATGCTGTCCCGGGCTGGTTGGTGGCTCTGCCGCAGGTTTCCCTGCGCTGGGACTTTGCAGGAGCAGGAGGATCCCGCGCTGCTGAGCCGCCGGCCAGGGGAGGTAGCTGCGAGGGAGACGGTTGGCCCCCGGCCAGGGGCTGCTCCCAGCCTCTGCCTGGGGCGGATGACAAGCCGCGGTAGGGCCCGGCGTAGCGCCTGGAGCCGCCGGGGGTGGGAGGGGAAAACAGCCCTGCCCCGGCAACCTGGAAGCGGGTGGACCCGGTCCCGGATGCTTGGGACTCACGGCGCGGGGACAAGGGACACGATAGGGACACGGACTGGGTCCGCTCCGCGTTGCCCTCCGTGCCTCTGCCCGCCGCTGGGCTGCGGAGGGCGACGGTGCCTGGCCCAGTAGGGATGGGGGGCAAAGGAAAGGGGAGGAAGGAAGCAATGAGTAGATGGAAAACTTTAGTTGTGTTTCATGTCTAGAGCGAGCGAGGCGTTTGTAAGGCTCCCTGTCACGCCCCCTACCTCCCCCCCATTCCCTCCACCCCTCCGGGTATTAACAATAGTTTACACAAAGTCATCGCTGCCCCAGAAACAATCGTGGAAACTTGGACATCCTTGGGATAAAGAAAAGGGATTTTCTTAACTGGTTCATGTCAAAACTATGCAAATATTTAACAATTCTGCACTTCAACAGTGCTATATTTTTTTCCCGGGAAGAGACTGACCCATGCATGCCTGGCAGGCGTCTTAACCGCTGGGATTTACTATTCAAAAGGCATGGTGGGACTTCGCCATGCTCTGTCTCTAGGTCCTTTCTAAGCTCATTTTGGTGTAAAAGCTATAAAGATTCATCACTACATTGCAGATGGCAATGACATTATATTTGCAAACATAGATACCTGGTGCCATTAAAACCCTAACCTGAGCCATCTTGCATGAGATATATTTTGCCCTATTTTTTTCTTCTTTTTGGGAAGGAGTGTTTGCAGCTGTCAGTATTCTGTTAGGAAATCAGATCGTTGTGAAAGATTTCTAACATTAACAGAAAATTAGTGACCTTAGGATAGAATTGCAGCAAGAGAAGCAGAAAATTCTTAACTGTGGTAAAATTGGCACTGACAATTCAACAGAGAAATGACCTTGAAAAGACCACTGGATAAGATGGATGCAGGTTCCAGATATGTAAAAAATGGCACCTGTTGACAATGCAGACCACATGGACACATCTTACTGATGCGGTCACCAGCTAGCAGTGAAAATTCTTTAGGAATTTATATTGCTCATAAACTTCAGAACAACTGCTTCGAATGGATGCTTGCCAACTTTCCAAGTTACTTGTAATTTTTAAAAGTAACTTTTTAATAGATGCAATAAGTTGCTTAGGCCATCATTAACCTATCTTCAGCTGTTCAGGCATTTCAGTGTGTGCAGAGAGAAATGGGTAGGTTGAAGGATATAATCTCTGCATTACTTCAACCCATAAAAAAATACACTATGTTCTTTGTTTTTACACTTAGGGAAGTTCTTCAATTAATCAGTGTAGTGCACATAAATTAGATTTTGACACATTTATTTGCAAATCTCAAGAAAGACTAGAATGGAGATATACTTGTTAATTTGAAATGCTGGGTTGGTCCTGGAATGGTTTCTGAAGAATCACAGCCCCTTTTAAAGTAAATTTCTATATCACTAAAATAAATTTTTGAATCCCACAGCACTACTGCAGTTAGAAGAACATTGGAAGCACAGCTGGATCTCCAAATTTTACAAAGTGAATCCCAGAATATACTGCTTATGTCACTGAAATGAACCATCACATCTGATAAACCTTGTAAGTGCATGCTTGAGCTTAACTGATAAGAAGACAGTCTGTGTCGGAAATGGCATGGATAATACCTGTAAGAGGAAGGAAATTACATCTGTGAGATGGATAGGGACAGAGCCTTGGCCCATCACCTCCAGCACTGCTGTCTGAGATGACCACATTCTAAACAGATGAATGCATGCAGGAGATCTGCAAGGAACTCCCATTCCATAGAGAGGAACAGTAATGCTCTGCTGGAGAGGTCCTGATGAAGTATTGCAGGCATCTTCTGGAAGTGCAAAAGTCGTGGTCCCCTCATTTACTATGAGTGGATTAGCCAGAGGTGGCCTAAAATTGCCAGGGATTATAGGCATCCAAGCTGGTCTTGGAAATCCCACCTGAAGTGTCCTTTGAGCTTTGCTGTGTCTTTGTTAGTCCAGGTCACCTGTTGAACAGGAATATATGCTAATTTGGCTGGACATCTCACTGTTTTTCTTCTTCATTATCTCAGCCTTAGGTATTTCATGCATACTTAAAAAAAATTCTTGAGCTTCAAAGTCTTGCTTTAACTGGACTTTTGAATGTCAGGCTTAGCCTAACAGTAAATTTGGTCTAAACATGGAGCAAAGTATGTGTGTGAGGGATGAGCTGTTCTTCCTGTTTTGAGGAGAGATTTTGGAACAAAAAAAAAATGTGACAAAATTCCTCAAAAAAGTATCAGAAACTGCACTGAACATGTATGATTACTCACCAAATGTCTTTGCCTGGCATCAAATGCTCCTTCTCCATCCACTCCTCAACTCTCCCCCTCCAGCCCTCTCCTTTTTTTTTTTATACTCGTGTAATTATTCCAATTATGGTCTCACAGTGCTCCTTATGTATTCCAATGTCAACAAGATCAGAATCAGCCCTGGGAAGTTGTATTCTCTATGTATAGTTTCACCAGCCGTGAGGTTGTTGGATACCTAAGGCTGCCAGCAAGCCGCCTGCCTCACACAGAGCACTTAAAAACCTGAGGTTTAGGGGAGGGATACTGTTACATTTTTTAGTGTCTTCTGGTCAGCTGCTCAAGCACCTCCTTTTATGTACATTTTTGGATGTACTGCTGTCTTGAGCTGCCAGAACTGACGGTAGCAAACTTTTCTCAGCCACACTCCTTTCTTCTCCCTGCTGTGCAATAAGGAGTGCTGGGATGGATTTGACCCGTGGAGCAGTGTTTTGCTCACTCCTCTTTTTAATAGGATACATGACGGCAGGACTAGGAGTAACAGATACGGATTGTAAGAGGGGAGAGTCAGGTTAGATATAGGAAAGAAATTCCTTACAGTGAGGGTGGTGAAATTCCGGAACAGACTGCCCAGAGAGGCTGTGGATGCCCCCTCTCTGAAGGTGTTTAAGGCCAGGCTGGATGAGGCACTGAGCCATCTGGTCTAGTGGAAGGTGTCCCTGCCTATTGCAGGGGGATTGGAACTGGATGATCTTTAAGGTCCCTTCCAACCCAAACCATTCCACGATTCTGTGATTCTGTTTAGACATGCCATCCTGGAGCATCACTGGGTGACTATCTTGTTCTCAGTCTCTGAAGAATTTCTGTATTTTAAATTATGATAAAGTGCTTTTTCACTGAAATGGAATCTACTCAGCACCAATGCATAGACTGCACTTGCATGTCTGCATTTGTTAGTAGGCCTGTTCTTTGCATCAAAGGAGAGATGGTGAGATCCCCTCACTTTCCTTCTTTCTCACAACCTCTAGCTTGGAGGGCTTTTCTTTTACAAGGAAACACTGCTGCCATAACACATTTCACAATGCCTAAAGGCTAGAATAAGTAACTTAATTCTTGAGGGACCCCAAATCAATTTTTTAGCTGACTGGGGCATGCTAATGTGTTTGGGTGTACTCCCAGGAAAGAGAATTTTGGGAAGTGTCCTATTCTGCTCATGTGCAGTAAGTGTATTTTAAGGGGCCCTTTGTGATTCTGACAGGGTTTAAGTGTAAGATGCCAGGTTGCTCAAGCAAAGGCAGTTCTGGGCATGACCAAGGTAAAATTTTAGGTACTGAGGGCAGATTATTTGGTAGGGAGGTGGCTTCTGAGTTCAGACATGTTCCTGGCTGGGTGGCAGGGATTACAGTTTTGGATTTAAATGCCTGGCTGTTGTTTCAGTCCTGCGGTAGGTGTGCACATCTTCTATTAGAGCATTGATTGAGGTAAGTTGTAACCAACTTGGCTGGAAAAGCAAATAGATTGCAAACCTTAATTCTGCCAGACCTTGCACAACTCAAGTCACTCTTTTGTCAACCCTTTTCAGTACCAAATTCCTTGACAAATACTGAGTTGGACCATGGGTGTTGACCTGAGTCAACACTGTTCTGTACTATTCTGCCAGTTATAGCATATCATTAATCACTCAGGTTAAATGTATCAGACTGTAACAAGTGGGACTTAATGGGACTTAAACATCCAGTCATTGAGACTTAGATGGAATGAGACTTCTTGCTACTGGAGCTTCACTTCTAAGTGTTTCTTGGTCAGTGCTAGCTTTGAGTTGCAGCAGTTTGTGATAGCGGTGATAGTGTAAAGTAAAAAGCATTATCAGTGGGGTATTTGAAGTGAAAAAGAAGCTCTTAATAAGCTGAAGCCTACAGAAAGGCAGGGGTAGGACTTTTTAATAAGATATGTGATGGGAGGACTAGAAATAATGGATGTAAATTGGAAGGGGGTAGATTCAGGCTAGAAAGTAATTCTTTACAGTGAGGGTGGTGAAACACTGGAACAGGTTGCCCAGAGAGGTTGTGGATGCCCCCTCTCTGGAGGTGTTTAAGGCCAGGCTGGACAAGGCACTGAGCAGCCTGATGTAGTGGGAGGTGTCCCTGCCTATGGCAGGAGGGTTGAAACTTGATGACCTTTAAGATCCCTTCCAACCCGAACTATTCTGTGATTCTATGAAGCAGTTGGAAAAATATAAATCTCTATTGAAATCTCTATGAATCTCTACATTTTATTCCATTTAGGTGCCTAAGGTAGCATCCAATTCAGTGCCTAGTGAAGGGCTTCCTCTTTCTTCTGCTTGCAGTTGAGGGGGAACCACACAAAACTGAACATTGACCAGGAGGGATACTCACTGCTGGCTTTAAGTTGTGAGAGAAGCATGAGAAGAACCTGCCTCCCCACTTAAATGAAGCTCTACTCTTCCATAGGCCTGCCTATTTCTGCAGCAAATGTCACTTTTTTCTGCAGCAGAGGAAGCCAAAAATTTTGCATTAATCAGTTCTGAGGGTCTTCCCTTGAAGATGATTCAGAGCTGGAATTAATCTTAACTCCTCTGAATTGCCTCTACAGAAGACATTTTCTTTTTGTCTCAATAATCTTAGGGAGATCTAAGTTTAGATCGGTCTAGAATTAGCCTTTATTAATTCTCCCATCATTTGTAAATCCCTTCATGAATTAAGCCTTACCACTGATTTGGAATATTCAGTAGATCTTCAGCACTAATTGTTATGAACACAGTGTACTAACAGACAACACTGGTTGTGTGTCTGAGGTTTGACCTTGCTCCACCTGCATTTTATTTTTCTAAAGAATGCCCCGGATATATTTTTCCATGTATTTTTGAAAAAAAGAGTTAATACAGCTTAACAACCATAGTTTTATCTCTCAGATGGGGGAATGATCACACCCTGTAAAAATAATGGACTATGAGTGTGTGGTCTGAGGTCCCAGAGCTGCAGGGATGTTCTGAACTTTTAACCCATGTATGCTTTAGTGAGCTTTTTGAATAGGTGGGAAAAGGCTACTCATTTACTAACATGTCAAAGTCTCTGTTAGGAATTTATTCCAATTTATATGGTAAACAACTAGGATGGGTAAGACAAGATACAAATATAAAAGTTAGAGTTAGAATGAAAAGAGTTAAAAGAAGATCATAAATACAGTCCTGAAATATTTTGCATGCCAGCTCATGATTATAAATATAAGGACTGTGTTAACAAGGGACAGGTTGGAATAGAATATCTCACGCTTTTTATTTATTCATCTTCATAAATTTCTGACAATGATGGAAACTGTACTCTTGTTAAAAGCAGAAACACTTTCCCCATTCCACAGAGGGGAAGAAGATGCTGCAAAGTAGACGGCCTGAACAGGTGTAAATTTTCCTACATTAGATGCAGACAATGAGACTAAGTTTCTGGACTCTCCTTCTTGCTTAAATTCTTATTTGTAAGTTGGTAGTAAGGGATCAGCTGGGATTGTTTGTCCACATTTTAAATTAATTGGAGATGACCTTAATGAACTACTCCTACACTGAAGATCACAGTTCAGTGCTGGTGCCCACTCAGTCCCTGCTGTCCAGCAATGCTGTATAGACACTATTAGGTGTGGCAGAGTTTAAGGTTGTCTGTCAGAGCTGTCATATCCATAAAATCCAGAGCACACTTGCCAGCCAGTTGCCTGCGGCAGACTCACCCCTAACTGTTGGTGACTCTGTATGTATTTATGCTTCCTTCTAGTCATTTAATGGATGAAGTAAGTGTATGTGCCAGGCATCTGGTACTTTACCCTAAGCCTAATGATCCATTTTCTTATTGTAAAAGCACATCTGTTACAGAGAAAAAAACTGCTGTAAAATATGTAAGAAAATTACAGCTCTAATTACATAATTACAAGCTTACTTGAGTCTCATAGCAGCTAAAGAAGTGGTGAAAAGAAATAATGGCAGCCTAAATCAAAATAAGATCAAATCAAACCATTCTATTTGATTGTTTTTAGTAGCTAGAGCCAGATTACTTCAGTATGCTATTTAAGAAAGCGAGTATCTAGTAGTGCATGACCTAAAATGATACATTTTTCTCTAGGGAATGGCCTCATTCTCAAAGTTTGGATCCAGACCTGAATTCTCTCAAAGCTTAAGCTTTTATAGGATTCCATTTAAACACAAGGGCTAGGACTTTTTCAAAATTTTTAAAATTACTTTATCAAGGGGACATTTTTCTGTGGAAAATATCTTTGTAAAAATCCATAGAAATTGGGAAAGACAGTAACTCCCAAAAGAATTCAAGACCAGCCTAACCAATTTTTATTTTCCAAAGATATATTTTCCATTTTTAATATAAGAAAGGTATTCTGAAGAGCACATCTGAAGAGCAAGCTAACTTCCTGCAGAGGAAAAAACTTTCCAGAGAAGTTTCCACAGGCACTAATCATTAAGATCCAGTTTTCAAAAGCCATATGAATCCCGAAGTGGCACAAATGCTAAAAAACATTTCTAACACAGAAGGATGTTCTTGATGTATGAAGAATATACAGTCTCAGCTGGCTTCTGTAGGCCAGGAAACAAGAAAAAGAAAATTCTCCAGCTCATCTGTAAATAAAGCATGTGTCCATAAAAAAGAACTAATTGCTTTCAGAATGCAGGCAAAATTCGATACTTACAGACCTACTTAAGAGAAAGCAATAATTCTGCGTGGGCTTAATTGCACAGAGATACATTATTATTATAAATAAGTTAAATGCAGTTGTTAATAATGAAACTGCATTGATGCTAATCTTCCCCCTTTCCCATATTTTGTAAGAAGTACACAGTATTTTATGCTATTTGGCATTTTAAGATCCTTTTAAAAAGTTGAAAAATTGTAAAAAAATTAAGTTGAAAACAGGAAAATGCTGACATTTTATTATTTTATTATATACTCTAGTTTGATGAGAAATCTGTGACATCATTTTAGAAAATAACATTCTAAATAATACAAACATTTTGCAATTGTAAGTTATTATCTGTATTTAAAGAAAAGAGCAGCATAAGCCCATCAGAAGACTAATGTAATTTTAATTTACCCCTGCATAGTTTCTGTTATTCTGGTTTACAAGACCATATTAAGTGCAGAAGGAAAGATGAAGGGCTCTTTCTGTGGGTTAGGATTTGAAGTAGAAAATAAGACACAAAGAGAATTAAGGAGAATCTGATAATGACTGCAATTACACTCACCTGCTTTCTATAAGAACTTGCTACCTAGCTAAAGTGCCAGCAAAGTGTCTACCATTTTAAATATCACAATGTTCACACAGATAATAGACAGAAATAGGAAGGATTGCATTTACCGCACCCCATTTTTAATATAAAATATTTCTCATAAACAGGTATTTCCAACTCTTTTGCATAGTCTCATATGAAAACCCTTATAAACTTTGCATTCGCATGTAACCACATATAATGAATATACTGGAATTGCACACCAACACTTAAAAATCTACATAATTTAGAGACCAAAATATTAGTTACCTAAAATTATTTTTTTTTGCAGTGTCTCACTCTTGCTGCCTTTAAAGTTGGTTAAAATTAAAATACTATAGAAATAATACTTCAAAGAAAACTGCGTAAGTGCCATTTACAAAGGTACAAAATATACAGCAAAGTTAACCTTTCATTAAATAAAATATACATATTACCCAATGTTCCACATCATTAGTTAACACCTTATTTTAAGGGATAAACTTTCAGGGAGCTTTTCCTCCCTGACATTGGACATTACACAACAGTTCCTTTTCCTATATGTTTATGCAATGAGTCACATTCATTTAATTGCTGCTAATAAAGGACTAAATAGATAATTGTGCATAGCGAGGGACAAAAAATTGATTCCTGGTCAAACTGCAGCAAGGCCAATGGGAAACCCTAGGGATCTCTTTCACCTAAGGCTTCAAAGCCTACTTAAATATTTATAGCAATAATGTCAAATCATTATCACTGTGGTAGCTGTTAAACCTCCACGAGAATTCCCCTATAATCTAGTGACCAATGTGCCATTAAAATAAAGTGTTGCAAACACACGCCGCATTCCCTCCGTTAAATAGTGAGCTACGAAAACCTCCTTGAACTGATCTCCCTGAAAATAAATGAGTTTTAGAAGAAAAATAGCATGTTCCCACTTAAACCAGCCATTGTAGTTTAACAGATTGGAATGAATGGTAAGTGCTTGTTTGTTAGGTTAGCAAAGAGGTATGACACCAGCTACAGATACAGCAGTGTTGCATCCCTCATGCTTATTCTTGGTCCACGTGGATGTTAACCATAGCAAAGCATCGGCCAAGGCTGTGAAAGAAGGGTACGATGAAAACATCTGTCAGGCTCTTCCAAACAGTTTGCACCGAAGGCAGGACCATGAGGCAGGTTTTCACAAAAGGCACCACGATCCTGTAGAAGAAAAAAGTGGAAGATTTGAAGACTGCTGCTGCTTCAGCAAGGGTTATCTGAAGTGGGCTCACAAAAAAGCTGGAGAGGGACATTTTATAAGGGCATGCAGTGATAGGATGAAGGGTAATGGTTTTAAACTGTTGGACGGTGAATTTAGACTAGATAGGAGGAAGGAATTGTCACAATGAGGATGATGACACAATGGAACAAGCTGTCCAGGGAACCTGTAGATGCCCCACTTCTGGAAGTGTTCAAGGCCAGGCAGGATGGGGCCTTGAGCAAGCTGGTGTAGTGGAAGGTGTCCCTGACCGTGGCAGGGGGCTGCAACTAGATGATCTTTCAGACACCAACCGACCTAAACGATTCAATGATTGTACGAACACAACTGTGATATCTCAAGGAAGAGAAAGTAATTTTGTAATTCTAAATCTCTAAGCAAGTTGCTGTTACACTTTCACATGCACTTTCTGTCAATTTTGCTCACTCACAAACTTCACACTTGCACATGCAGAAGCACAATGGTGCATGTGGTCCTCTGGCCAGGATGATTTGGGACAGGAGGCACCAGCTTTTCATTCATCATCTCTCTGCTTCTTAAGTGGCAATGCTGAGCTAATTTTTGAATGGGCCTTTTATAGAGGGAAAACTGATGTTCTCCCCATGCTGCTAGAAGAGTTGGTGTATGGGATATGCTGCATTCTTGATGCCACCTCACTGTGGCTGAAGAGCAATGTCCTCCCTTAAGGACTCATTTGTACTGTGAACATATCTGAGTGTGGGTCTCTGGGGCTTAACAGAAGCACCATGTTCCACAGTTTGATCAGTTGGGAGCAGTGATCTTTACCACCTGTTCTTGCTCTGCTGTCCCTTTGGGTGTCTCTTGTCTGCATTGCCACTGTACACACAGGTGCACAGGCACATGCACACATTGCCAGTCCTCTCACATTCCTGACAATCTAACCCTGACCTTACAAGCTGCTACAATAAAACAGGAACAGTAAAGCAATATTTTGTTATATTTGATTACTACAGCACAGACACACATCTAAACTCAGAAAAATGGGATCTCTATGATGCTGTGAAGGTTTTTATTGGTAGACAAGAAACTAACGCAGATTGAGGTCCAAACTGCTGGTTAGGGGAAAAGCCTTTTTACTCTCTCAGGATGCACACTTGAAAGTATTGTGCTTTCACCTCCTGAGCACTAGTAAACATTTGGAGATGCTCTACATTTGTCTCAGTTACAAAGCAATGTAACTAATGGTGGCTTAAGCCAAGCATTCTAAAAATGGAGGTGAGTCAGAACATATGGGCAGCTCATGAGGGTCAGTGGATCCATGATAACTGACCCCTTTAATTTCAGTTATTCTGCTGTCTTAATCATTTGCTGGACAAAAATCCTGGTTATTTCACTAAGCTGAATGTACTAATTTGGATATTGACAAATTAAATGTATAAATTATTTATATAAAATTGAAGTGGTATTGGAACAAGGTTTAAAAAAATCTGCCTTATATGGCACACACATTTCCTAAATTAGGAATTAGCTTGCTAAAGATAATAAAGTCTCTTCTAGTTTGTCATTGTATTCAAAATATAAGATCCCAGTCTTGCATTCTGTAATTCCAGTATAGAACTCTCATTGACTTTGATTGGAATGACAGGAAATACTTAATTTAGTATTTTATCCTAAGTCTGAAAAATATCTAAGTGTTGTGTTTTTCCAATGAGAACTGCTCAGAACAACAAAGTAGGAAAAAAAACACTGTTCATTTTTAAAAAGTTCATGTTTAGAAACCTAAAGTGTATAAATGGATTATTTTCACTGTTTGTCTAACCAGTTTCTCAGTCTTTACCACACAATGCAGGCCATATACTAGTATGTCTATGCTGCACTTTAAGCTAACCCAGATGGATTTAAACAAGAATAGATTTTCTAAAACCTTCTCTTCTTTTGTCTCTACTGAAACAGCTAGCAATATACACACCATATAGAACTGTGAATGTTACTGGAATACTGTGCATCTAGCTTTAAACTGAATTCGATAAACTATGTGAACTCTGAATTTTATAACCACCAATAGTGTGGTGTACAGGACAGATAATTTCCAAAGAATAAAATCAGGGCTTCATATGTTAGAACATAGTTGATAACCATTACTAATGCAAACAGTGGAAAAAAACCTATTTCTCAAAGCAACACAGGGAAAATACCAGAAATGGCGACTCAGCTTAAGTTGATTTCACCCCTTTTCCACTTCAACTAGTTTGTGCAGGCTATATGATTGCTTGCTGCCATATAAAACTAATTTGGCCTGCCCTTTTTTTTTTTTTTTATCTTTTTAAATCTAACTGATGGCAGGATCACACAAAATACAAATTAAACAAAAACCACACTAGGCTCATGTTTCACAGAAAGATGCAGTTAACCTCCAGGATGCCACTAAGAAAGACTGGAAAAGCAGTAATTGCACTACTTGCAACTACTGTAGAGGTCATTCACAGAATGCCAGAACTCATAACCTCTTCTGATAATCCTAAACATGATGAACATTAAAAAATAACCACAGAAACTTTGTTTGGTTTTGTGAACTGTCAAATAAACATTAACATATACATCCTTTACCCCCCACTTGCTGTGGGTTCACCTCTTGTCTGCACTTCTGCTCACAGAGACAGTAAATGTTTGCTTGAATAATATCTAAAAGTGGATGAAGTGAAGTCAGCACATCCCAAGGACATCAAACATTTGCTGCAATATTGGTACTACTATTGCTGCCATGGTGGAACAGCACCGGGAAGAAAAATCTAAACTCTGTTGAAATTGGCAGATAGGCAGAGTTGGACAATATGGTTGGAGTAGTCACTCAATATTCATTCCTATTTCTGCTTCAAAGTGAAGAATCACATCTTCTCATGTAATGTTTTTCAAAATGGAACTTTAGATATGTGCTACACCATTCAGTGTTAACTTAATTCTACACATGTATTACATGACGATTTTGGATTAGAAGCCTTGGACAACTCCACAATACAAACAAGCATTGTAAAGAGCTGCAGACCTTCTTATCATGTGCCACTAACCCTTGATATATTTATGAGTGAGGCAAAAGATAACCACCGTTGCAGGACCCACACTGAGTGTATGAAGTGCATTTAACACACACATTATATATCCCAGGGCCTGAGATGACTGGAAAAGATAAAGCTGAAAAGGAAGCAAGACAACATCCACACACTCCCTTTCTAGAAGCCAAGGGATATATACAGGACATGAATAAAGAGGTATCAGGTCAACGCTAGATGATCAGGTGGAAGTAGGAAGATGGTTTTGGGGTTGAGCATGATAGCAGCAAGTTATGTAAATGGAGTTGTGGAGGAAGAGATAAAATGCAACACATCTCCATCTGCTTCTCTGTGTTACACCTTAGCAGCCTGAACGGAAGCTCAAGCTGAGAGAAGAGCTCTGAGTACCTCCTGCTCCAGCTGTTGACAAGAGGATAAAGCTGGCTGAATTCTTGTGCTTCAGAACCCATCTCAGATCCAAGACTGAAGTTATGCATATTCAACTTAAACACTGATTCTTACATAAAAATGCAACGTACCAGAGAATTATTCTAAGAAGACTTTAACAAAGCCAATTTGAGATTCAAGTATTAATTTCCAAGAGATACCATACATCTGTCTTGGAACATGAATCAGTCTGCAATCAATAATGAAGACCACGGTTTTGCATGTGCAGCCTGGAAAACCTTCAGTGTTCTGCTCATTTTCAACAAATAGCTTTCATCTAAGAGCAAGTTCAAAAGCCTGCTCAGATATTCAGAGGAAGATATTAAAACTTACTCTTGACCTCTTCCACAATCCGTCTTGAGGATGCCAACCATCAGTAAAGAAAAATGTGAAGAAGTAGTCTTCCTTGAACAAGCTTGTATATAGGTTACCATCCTGCTAGCTGCCAGTTTCAGCCCATCAAAGCCTTATACCAAGCAGTGTAAATCTGGGCTCTATACCAAGTAGCCAGTTTGAGAACACACTTCTTCTGTAATTATGAAAATTAAAGTGTATTATTACCTGTTCCTCAGCTCTTCCATGAAGTCTCTCATGTTTTCTTCCTCTTTTAGCAATCTTTTTGCTGGTGAAAGATCTACTTATCTACCTACATTCAGATATGAGAGGTGCAACTTATGAAGTGCCCTATAACACATGAGGAATGCTGAGACAGACTTTTCTGGGTTTTTTGCATGCTGATAAAACTTCGACAATATGTGTGACAATCTACAAAGCTGTGGGCCTGAGCACTTACGAAAGATGTTGAGACACCTTCAAATTTAGCCTCAGGAATGGCTTCCCTATGATCAACATCATCATCTCACTGTTTGGATAATGGCACAAAAGCTCTGATAAGCTCTCTTTGCAGGTAACCATGTAGGAGGGTGTTCCCAGGATTTTCCCACGTTTCAACAGCTGAAAAGAGAGTTATAATTGAATTCCCTTCCTCTCAGCCATAAAAAAATAGTTATTATTTTTCAGACCCAATGGAGCTACATGGAAGCCAGTACCATTTGCTGTGGAATCCTGTGCCTCCACTAATTAATGCCTTTCTTATCTGTTGCTCCTGTATCACCCTCTCAAATGCAGAAATTATGAACTCCTTACTCCCAAGAAACTTGGAACACAGGGAACTGTAGAGAAGCCAACTTAGTCTGACTGTGTTCCACCTTTGTGTTGGAAATAATCCAGCTTGTGGTTGTGGGAAGAGGAGACACTGCTGGCTTTGGATGGGAGTGAACACTGTATGGAGTCCAAAGGGGTGTAGATCTAACAAGTTACATGACTCTTGCACAGCTAATCCAGGTGCAACGATGATCAAAATGAATGATCAATTCTGTATTGACAATGAATCTAGAGAAGATAAATTAGCTGTTGGGGAAGCATGTGTGTTGACAGAAAGTCAAGGGAAACTTTTTGAAATCAAGTGCCACATTCTGACAATCCTATTTTGGACATACTGAGAACCCATGGTTCCTGAGAAAGCCACTAGGGACCACTTGCATAAATAGAAACTGACCTCTGAATCCTGTGAGTGGAAATCATACCTACATATCAAGGGTGTGAAATACAGATATAACATAACTCTGAATTATAAAAATTTACTACATCCTTATTATTATTTGGCATCAATGAATGAATCCTGCTTTGCAGTAATGACATTGCCAGTCTGCTTTTCCCTCTTCCTCTGCAGCCTGCTGGATTCTCAGTTCTCGTCTCAATCTCATTCTCTTCCCTGCCCTTTTATCTTCTCCACAATCATCTGGACTTTCTGGACTCATGGTACTCATTCTCTACTGTTTCATCAGTATACTCTATTAAATTGCAGCAGGTTTGTTGTGACTTAGAGGGCTACTGTATTTGTCTGTGAACCTGGGCCACAGCCAGAAGCTTGGCAGGGATTCTTTGCTTAGGTGGAAGTGCTCTGGGACACTGTATTTAGTGAGGGCCATGTACCAGATGAAAGGCAGCAACAGTAGATTCTGTGTCAGTAGCAAAGAAAGAGTGAGCTGGGCCCTCAAAAGCTTCCTTCAGTCTGCAAAGAACAAAATGACAGAGGCAACTGTACTGAGAAGGTGTAAGAAATACCTCTATCCAGGCCTTTAACTTCAAATAGACATGTTTCAGCAACTTAACAACCAGTTTTAAAAAGACAACTCATATCACTCCAGAATCCAGCCAAAGCTGGAATGTATTGCAGTAGGTGCCACACAAATGGCAAGAAGGGCTCCCTGCCTCAAGGAGCTGACACACACATGACAGACTGCTGGCAAAGGCAAGGCAGGGAACTGAATCACAGAGGAAACATTGCTTTCACTGCACTCTTATTAAAAATACAGCAGATAGGGCAAGTCGATCTGACCATCGGCTGAGAAAACAGTGGCCAAGGATAAGGCAGTAATGGAGGGTTCTGCTGGACTGTGGACAGAGCCCAGGAGCAGAAAAGAGCACTTACCAGATGTGCAGGCAGCTGAGAACGGCAAAGACGATCCCCACCACCAGGGCCAGCGGTATGGCCAGGACCAGCGTGAGCAGCCTGTAGATCGCGTACTTGCTGAGCTCGAAGAGAGCGTGGCTGCAGATCCAGACCTTGTCGAAGGAATGTGTCAGCTCCGGCTCCGCGATCACGTCCTCGAACCCCAGCTGCGACGAGAAGCGAGCCGGCCCTGCCGTTACGCGGGGCTGAGACGAAGAGACACCGACAACTACCAGTCCCCCTACCCCCCGACCGAACCGGCAGCTCCGGCCCGGCCCGCATCCCTGTGGCCCTGCCGGCATGAATCCCCGCGACCCCGTCCCGCCCCGTACCTGGAGGTGGGCATTAAGCCCGCGAGGGTCGCGGTCCAGCTCGTCCTCCCCGCACTTCTCCGCCTCCGACAGCGCGGGGCCGCCGCTCGGCGGGAAGTTGTCGTCGTCCATGAAGATGCAGGTGTCCGCCTTCTCCCTCTCTAGCCCCATGGCGCTGCCCCGCCAACCCCGTCCCCGTCCCGTCCGCCGCCGCGGCCTCCGCCAGCCCAGCCGGGCTGGGGCGGAGCGGGGCTGCTCGGGACACGCCCCGCAGAGGCCGGCAGCTGACGGGAGCTCCTCGGGTCGGCCGGGAACCGCCGCCCAAAGCGTCTGCTCCCAAGCCCAGCCGCCCTTCGCCACCACGTTATGGGCCGCGGCTTGCGGCCGGGCTCCCCTCCAGCCGCCCGGGCGGGTCGGGTTTTCCCATTCATCCCAAATCCCTCTCGCGGCTTTCGCTGTCGCCTCACGCCAGGCTGAGATTTGCAGGGGCAAGCGCTTGTGGCACTGCGGCAACTGGCAGCCGAAAACAAAGTTGATGCAGTTGTGCATTAGGCCGTATCCGCTGCCCTCGTCACAGCTAGTTTTTTCCACGTGGAAAAACAAGGGGGGAAGAAAGGTGCTCCATGGCTCTGGTCATCTTTATAGTCCTGAGGACGGATACAAAGGTGATCAAGACGCTGGAGCACCTCTCCTATGAGGACAGGCTGTGAGAGTTGCAGTTGTTCAATCTGGGGAAGAGAAAGCTCCATGGAGACCTTACAGCGACTTTCCAGAATCTGAGGGCTGCCTGCATGAGAGCTGAGGAGGGACTCTTGATCAGGTGGGGCTGTGATTTTAAACTAAAAGAGAGTAGATTTAGATTAGATACCGGGGGAAAAAACCCTCACTCCGAGGATGGTGAGTCACTGGAACAGGTTGCCAAGGGAAGCTGTGGGTGCCCCATCCCTGGAAGTGTTCAAGGCCAGGCTGGATGGGGCTTTGAGCAGTCTGGTCTAATGGGAGGTGTCCCTGCCCATGGCAAGGGCATTGGACCAGGATGATCTTTAAGGTCCCTTTGAACCCAAACCATTCTGTTTCTAAAGTTGTCTTGCTACTGCCCATCAAAGTTGCCATGTCCAGCCCCACTGGTCTGTTAACTTCCATTATTACCCACTTGGTTCACATCCCCTAAACTCTCTAACTGTTGCTACAGTAATGTATTGCATCATTACTGGCTACTATTCTGCCCTCCCTGGGTTTTAGCTTCAGCCTGGAAAAAAATTTTCTGTTACATTTGAGAACATATTTTAAGCCTCAGTGTACTTTTTTTTATGAAATATAGCAAGTTGCTGTCATGACTGCTAAAAATATTTGATAATATTGATAGACAGCGTGAGCTCATGAGCTGTCAGGAGCACGTTCTTGCTGCATTCAATAACTGCCACCACCCATCACTCTCAGAAATAGCAAGGACATTAATAATCCACTCTTGTTAAATTAGAAGAAATCCAGTAATTTTCTTTAATTTCACTGCTATGTTAAATCAGGAATAACCTTTGCTTTGAGAAGCTCATGGGAAAGTGATATAAAAATAACTGTGCAAGGTTTGGGTAGGAAATCACCTAATACAATGCTCTGGACCATATGGCATTGTTCTTGACCGGATGACTTCTGCAGAAAAGCTTCACATCTATGTGTAACTCATGTTAATGCTTCTTTCTTCCTCACTGATGAATTCAGTGATACTGGTGTCATGTAAATTATTTGGATCCAGCAATTGAGCCATGGCTCATTAAGTATAAAAGCCTGCAACTTTACCACGGCTCCAAATGCAAGTGTAGGAACAGCGTGACATACTTATAAACTGCATTTTTACTCTCCCCATCCCTCTTTGTTCTATGAATGGAAGGAAAAAAAAAGTCCAGTTGACAGGCTTGAGGCTCAGATCTCCCCTTCAGGGTGCTTCTGTCAGGTAGCTATTATTTTCCTGACTATAGATGGAGAACTGAGTGCAGCCCACAGATATTCTGCAGGTTTCTGGTGCCTGCTTGGATCTGACACAGGAATTTGGGTTTGATGCTGCTGAAAAGCAAGGTAAGAGCAATGTGCAGAGGATCCCAAACTAGCTGCTTGGCTTTCAGCAGCCAAGGGTTCTTCTTGCAAGATTGCCCAAATCACAGTCTGCCACTGGATGGTGGTCTTGTGGTATCAGCTCCCTTATAAAAAAAACATATAGCACTTTTTGTTAATGTCCATCTGGTTTTTTGGAATCTGCTAGTGTAATAGCTGGTAAATGTTGATGTCTGTCAGAACAGCACCATGGAAAATGAAGAGCTTTCCTTTGTAATCTCTGAGGATCTGAGGATTTGAAATACCAACTTGATGCAGTTGCCCCTGAAAGAATAGTATTTTTTATGAAAAGTCTGTTTGAAAGCAACAGAAGCTCAAGTCTGTAGATGCCTTACGGTGTTTATTAAGACCCAGTTGAGACATGCTGTTTTCAATAGTGATGGTAGTTATTTGGAAATTATTTCTGTATGAATTACCAAGAGGTGCCAATGGCAAAGCCTGGCCAGTGTCAAGCTCTGATCCCTGACTTTTCTGGCAAATGTGCAGAAAGCAAGGAGTCACTTGCAGTGTGCAGTAGATGGGATTTTTCAGGGTTGCCTCCCAAGGACTGCTAGACTCTGCTTTCTGACAGCGTGGCTGGACAAAACAGTTTGAAGGGCAAAAGTTAGAGTAGAGAGCAATGATCACAAGTGGTGGACATCTTCTCCCGTCTTCTCCAGTCTTGCATAATTTTCTGCAACACCCTTTGGGGATTTTTTTAAAAATCTCTCTGTAGGTTGCAGCCAAAGAATTATATCATGAGACAGGCAATGTCTGTGTATGTGTGTATTTCCACACCTTGACCCAGGCGTTGTTCTTTATAGTGCTAAAGTTCTGCCTGAAGATACCATCAGCAGTTGAGGAGCTATAATGTATCTCCACTTTCTAAGCACTAGGTATTTTATTGTTGTATTTTTAACAAGTGGAAGGATGAAATTCTTCATTGTTTCAACTTCTGTATGTCATAATAGGCTCTCAGAAGTTGTTGCGACACAGAGTGCACAAATGTTGAACAGGTAGTCTGTCAAAAAGCTTGTAATCAAGAATATAAGCCCAGGGATCAATGATGTCTGTGGGTATACAAATGGGGTATTGCAGGAAACAAGCAAGGCTGTGGTAGGCTCATTGATTTTCTTCCTGTATTTTTATAAGTATTATTGAAAAGGGAGTTAAAAAAACTGATGTGGAGAAGGATATGAAGACTTATCTTGCATGTTTACATCAGTTCCTCTGAGGTGTAAAATACAGCAAAAGGGAAAACAGTTCATACAGAAGTTTTTGGAAGAGGAAAGTTGTCACCAAAAAAGGTTTTAATTTTGTCAGTGGGTTAAAAATGGGTTAAAGCAGTTACATTTATACTCTCATTAGTGTGTAATTATATTGAAAAAAGTGTGGTCAATCCAATATTTGCTTTATAAAGGTGTTCTTGTTTTAAGCTTTAAGTGATTTTAGTGCTTTGTATGCAAATAGAAACTGTCTTTCATGACCATGACAAGGAAGTCAGGAAAAATTTTCACAATGATACTTGTCAATTGAGAAAGTTCCACGGTCTTTGCAACAAGACCATAGATAATGGCCAGGTGGGCCTATATGTTATTTTGATAATCCAGATGAATTAAACTCTCACAGCATCCTTTTCCTCTTTTTCCTCTTCTTTCCCTTTAAAAAAAATGCTTGTAACTTCATCTAAAAGTATTCTGCCTTGATTACTATACAAATAGCACTTCACATTTTCAAAGATATAGAGGGCAAGGAATCTTTTTAATTTTTCTTTTAATTTCATGGAGTGGTAACAGGTGTCTACTTCAAATATGTTCTTTTCAAGATTGAAAAGAATATTGAAAAAAAGTATTGAAAAAAATTATTGAAAACATTATTTTAGAAGAGCTCTGAGAAAAGGCTTTTATCTTCATATCTCTGTGAGGTATTTGGGGAATTTTTAGTGCTGCCGTTTCACAGATGAACTAGTGGCACAGAAAATGTCAGATGGGCTCTAAATATTTGTGTGCACACAGGAGTGAGCTGAGAAAATTGTGGCCAGAATCCTCACCTGGCCATGATGTGAGGATGGAAAGGAAAGGCAGTTGGGCATCTGAGATTTCAAGACATGAACCAGGCAGTATTAATGGAGGAATTACAGTCTCTTTTCACAATTTTCCTTCTGTGAAGTGCATGCCTGGGTTAAATCCAAATGATGGAAGCAGATGTAGTGAACTGAGAAATTCTGTTGACATTCAGGGATATGCAAGATGCTTTAAAATGAGGCAAAACCTGTAGCATCAGAGATTGAAAGTATTGATTAGAACATAGATTTCCTTGTTTCCATAGTGGGCAGGTCAAATACTCAAATTTAACACATACAGAATTGTTTACCAACTCAAACATGTTGTGTTGATTAGCCATATCTGTATAAGTAAAAGAAATAAAACCATAAATAAAATTATTTGTTTGAAGAGCCTTCACAAGATAACCTGATGGGAGAGTTTTGGAAAGAGTGAATGCATCATGTATGCACTATTTTTGAGTCACTGAAGCAGTGACCCAACTCATTGAATGAAAAAAGTCAATTAGGTTCTGTCTCTGTGTATGGATACTGCCCTGATCTCTTGCTTTTTTTCTGCCATGTGGAGTGTAGAGTTCATTGGTTTCAGTGATCGTTGTAAACAAATGCAATCTACAGATAAACATTTATACATATCTTGCCAAAAT